>JADBJO010000697.1:257500-277500 GCA_016801955.1 Conus betulinus | reverse complement strand
CAAATTTGCTATAGCGCTGGGTGATGGTGACCCTTGGGTTGTCTGGCACCAGGTTCCAGGACTGGGTGTCGGTGGTCGTCTCAGGGGACTCTTTTTCACCTCTAGGTTCTTGGACTTGATCTTCGACCTGTAAGTCGTCGTCTTCTTTCTTCTTCAGCGACCTCTGGGTTTCGCGTTGTCTTTCTTCCTCAGCTTGTCTTTGATGCCTAAACCCTGTGTTAAAGACCTTGCTTCCACTTCTGTCGCCCAGACCACATTTCTATCGACCCTGTCTGTCCTGCTCACTCTGTCTGTCTGTCTCTGTCTCTCTCTCTCTCTCTCTCTCTCTCTCTCTCTCTCTCTCTCTGTTGTTCTTCTCCTCTCGTTCTCCATTCAGTTTATATAGGGGTGGAAACAAAGAATATCCCTTGAGCCATGCTTTTGTAAAAGGTTGCTTCCCTGCCACCTTGCCTCCATTCACTTTGATTTTTCCCCTCTGGTTGCATTCTTCCACACATCAGTATGTACACACATTCCTACATAATAGGTTAGCAAACAACCACTTATCAACAGATGAACATTGAAAATTCCCAACAACATCGGGGGCCACTTTCACTCGGTGATTATCCTATAGAAAGCTTCGACAATGTCGTCCACACACATTCCAACCCGCCTGGCAGAGCATCAACACAGTGCCCCACCAGCTGTACGGACTGAACATGCACAAGACTCCTGTTCTTCAGGGTAGTGACACCAGCTGTACGGACTGAACATGCACAAGACTCCTGTTCTTTAGGGTAGTGACACCAGCTGTACGGACTGAACATGCACAAGACTCCTGTTCTTTAGGGTAGTGACACCAGCTGTACGGACTGAACATGCACAAGACTCCTGTTCTTTAGGGTAGTGACACCAGCTGTACGGACTGAACATGCACAAGACTCCTGTTCTTTAGGGTAGTGACACCAGCTGTACGGACTGAACATGCACAAGACTCCTGTTCTTTAGGGTAGTGACTCGGTCTGGGTACTAAGCAGCTTCAGCTGACTAAGCCTTTAACACTCACATGATACTACTCCGAGGTCCTAGTGGATAGATCTGTCTCCCTTTCGCTATCGGGAAGGTTCAAACTCGGCGGGGAGGGGAGGGGGGGGGGGGGGTCCTCACTGCCTTGAATGTCAACTATAACCTGCTGATTAGTTACCTGACAACTTTGGCCTCATTCTCATAGTCCGAACATCTGTGCTAGGTGAGCAGGCTACTGCAAACCGGACGATTACTCCACCACGCTTGAAATTCTTGTCATCTAAAGCGCTTCAGGCCCTTTGTAAGAAATTTTGCTCCCTTAATAAAACTGCAGTACAAAACAACACAAAACAATGCAGTGTTAATGTAGTACAACATGTAGAACGTAATGCATTACAATACATTTTTCGAAACTACAACACAGTGCAATGCATTATAGTTGAAAAGAGTACAAGATCTTCTTCTTCTTTATTATCTGCCCGCCTTCATCAAGCTGAAGATTTGGGCATCTACAAAGGGGTTCCAGTTTGCTGTGACAGTTGTGGGTCAGTTTATGCAGACAGTGCTCACTACCAAACTGCATGGACAGGGAAAGTGGGGGCCCACACACCCACTCTTTCAGACCTCTAACCATACTTTGGTAGGCCCTACTTTGGAGTGTGGTGGGGAGAGTTTGTACTCTAGACATGGGGTGGAAGGGGATGGGTGGGGGAGATGGGGTGGGGAGTGGGGGGGGCGATCAGAGGTAGGACTGAAAGTCTATCACCGAGGCTGATTGAACTGCCTCAGGTGGGAGCTTATTGAACTCCTTGGTGGTGCGGGGGAAGAAGGAGTGTTGACGATAATTTCTGCGGCAGGACTCCATGGCGTACTGGTGTACATGAAAGTGCCGAGTGGCGTATCCAGTTTTCAGGAGTCCTGGCGCATGGCCGGTCTCGATGATACGATGCAATGCCATACAATCAAACACAATAAAAAAAAACAACACATACTATGAAATGTGTAATCGTAAAACAATACAGTGCAATATATTACAATGCCCTGTAACACAAAACCATGCAATACAAGACAGCGCACTACTGTACAACACGAGGCAATACAAGTCAGTGCACGACAATGCAATAGAACACTGTACCAAGCAATCGGTGCAATACACAACAATAGGAAAAAGATGGCTAGTTGGCCTGAAAAGTAAAAGTAAGATGGTCTCTTTACCATAGATTACGAAGATGATAGTTTTAGAATACAGGACTCAAATTAATGTTCTTCGAAACTATAGTCGACATAGGATGGCGACAAAGGTGATCGACAAGAGCTAGTCCTGATTCGTCGTTAAGCCGATTCAGATAGAGAATAGGTCCACTTTGGTCAAAACATCAGTCTTTCTTTTCAGCAGAACATCCAAAAATCGATGTTCACATGACCGATATGGTAGTCTCACAATGAAGACGTGTCCATTTCAATGCTTTCTCAAACGACATTCTACTTACATTCAATCTCAATTAACCTCACCCACATCACATTTCCAACCCCCGACTACTTTTAGTGCACCAAGTCAAAAGTTAAGAAACATGACGCAGCACAGACAATCTACAATCATAGAATATCCTAGAATGTTTGACAACCATGATGTTCACAGGCATTTAATTACAATGCCTGGGTGTCAGATAAAGTCTCTTGCAAAGAATCAAACGCATCTCTTAAGACAGTCAGTGAAATCTGTGATCCAATTCAGGTAGATTTCCAGACAGACGGTGTAAGAATTTGCATCTGGAGACAAGCCCTCTACCAACGCTATATCGAAGAACTCCTTGTGCCCTACATAACACCACAATGGAGTAGTAGGGACAAAACACACCAGCCAGGCCAGTCTTCTGTCTGCTGTAATTGTTCACATAACCTACACAACACCATCATTCAAATATGCCAGGAGTCACCAAAACCAATAAAAGTAACAGTGTTTAACATGACAGGACTGATCAGAGCGCAATCAAGATGTTGTCAGAAATGGGTGGACCATGAGTGTGATGCGTTGACAGAGCACGTTAAAAATGATGAAGGAACAAACAGGTGAAAGTCTCATGTCTCTTCCTCCACCCAGGAAGCTCCACCATCCCCCGACAGTGACACTGAAACAACAACAGATGACCTCCAAGCGTCCATCACTCCACTCCCTCCCCTACTGACTCAGGCATCTTCTGACAACGAAAAGAAGCCAGAATCAGGCAGTCTGTCTTTTACTGTATCCCGTGGACACCTATCACCATCCGACAGTGCTGGCAATGTGACAACATCAACGACCAGAAACCATCATCGCCACCAGTAAGTGGCGAACACGCTCCGAGACCTGAAGAAAGCACCTGAGGCACAGCAAACAAATCATACCACTTCAACTCCAAAACACACCTCAAACACAGCACAACCATTCCTGGATGCTAACTCCATCATTGTTCACAAGACTGATCTAAACCACTCAAACAATCCTGGCCACTTAAGCCTTCACTTTACTCCCACAAGCCGACAGATACTAGCCTTAAAGTCTCAGTATCGCCACCATATTCACCATCATCACTGCAGAAGTTAACGTCCCCTGTCTCCCTATTAAATCGTTTTGCTGCTCTTGACACAGATAAAAAAAAGATGACCCCCAACCAGACACTGTCAAACCTGAAACAAGCACTTCAAATTCGACTTCAAAACAGGACAGAAAACCATCAGCCCTTATTCAGCTCTCCCAGCAACGCATTCTTCCTCAGTCAAAGGCAATATCAACTGGAGACGATAATCTGTCAGATGGAAACGCAAACAAAATGTCATTGCACAACTTCCAAGTTCAAAAACTTGCAGCCTCTGGACTCCTGTCACTGACTTACAGAAATGGTTAGACACTATGAGATAAAACGCCATCATGCCGTCATATCCGCGCTCATATCCGCTTGGTCATTCCAAGGAAATCTTAAACTGTGTAAACTGCTAGATCTTGAAATTACTCAGATTGAAAATAGGGACACAAACAAGATTGATAGGCTGCTCCTCAAAACCACTAAATCAGCTGACCGAAGCAACTTTCTTCTCAACATTCAACCAGTGCGGGGTGCGGGGGGGGGGGGGGGGGGGGGGGGGGGGGGGGGGGGACGGGGGGCTTCTTGACTGGACACCTCGGACAACTGGAGGACAACCGGGCGGACAGGGTCAGCCGAAGGAGCAGCTACAGACCAGTCCAGTCCAGGCTCCAGGTCCACAGCCGCCGACGGCGGCTACAGCAGACGGGTGATAAACGCCACAGGGGCAGGTCATCCGATGGATCGGGAGAGACGTGCAGGCGGTGTGCTAGAACAGCCCATAGGTGACGACAAAGATGGCCACAGGGGCACGGCGTCGCCTTGCCATGTGCTCAGGGAAGCCCATCGAACTTCGGACTCGGTGCCAGCGACGGTCCCCGAGGCTTTGTCAGAAGGAGCGGCTTTGGAGACTGGTGAGGAATCCATCAGTGACATTGTGAGTGACGGTGTGGAGGTCTTCAACTCTCATCCTTCTTCCCCTCCTCCATTCCCACTGTGGCGGTAAATGACAGCTCAGTCAGTTTAATGAACCAAAAAACAAAAGGATGTCTTCAAAGTAGGCCGATGCAGTAATTCCAAAGTATGTGCACTTGCGCGCGATGTGTGTATGCGTGTATGTGTGTGTGTGTGCGTGCGTGCGTGCGTGCGTGCGCGCGCGCGCGCGCGAGTGTGCGTGTCTGTGAAACTTGGTGAGAAAGTGAATGTTGGCTTTTTGATTGCATAACAATGAACCAGTTAGTAAAAGTCATAAAATGATAGCCTGCTCCACGTGCTGTTAAAAATGTTTCTGATGGTTAATGAGCACGTTTTTGATCCACTATTTCTTCCCCAGTAAGCGAAAAATGTGATGTGTAGGCACACGTGTGCATATACAACTCAACAAATTTGCAAAAGTATCTGAGTTGTGTATTAAATATCGGAAAAACAAAGGCAGTCTGGCTGGGAAACAAAGTGTTTTCAAAGACTAGATATATGCCCCACATAAAAAGAGACTGGAATCCACAACACTTTAAGGTCCTTGGAATAGGGTTCACACCAGAACTGTCACACTGCACAGAATTAAATTACGATGACAAATGTCTTGAAACAAAATCATTATTCAATGCCTGGACTAGAGAGTTATTACGCCTGTTGGCAAGTAGCCGTTTTAAAATCACTTAATTTCTCAAAACTTGATATGTCTTTGGATCTTGCTACCTAACCCACCAAACAGCTTCATGGATAAGCTTCATAAGCAATGCTTTCAATTCATATGGATAATAAAACGAGACAGGGTAGCCCGAAAAACAACGGTAAATATGTAAGAAACGGAAGATTAGGAATACCTTCACTTAAACACATGACAGTGGCACTGAAACTTACATGGATCGGAAAACTTAAATTTAGTAATCATAAATGGAAGTCTGTGATATAAAAAAATGTATCCTTTGTTAAAGGATCTTGAGAAATATGGCAATGCTTTACCAGTTAACCAAAAGGAGACAAATGCCTTTTGGAATGACACACTTTCCAAGCATATGAATTTTTTGGTAATAAAGTAAGTATTGAGGATCCCAGCGAATTCTTGCCTGAAAACTTTTTTTTACAATAAAAACATCAAACTAAAGGGGAAAACTGTATGTTTTAAGGAATGGGTAGACAAAGGTGTACACCATATTGCGGATTTGATAAAACCAGCAGGGTCATTCATGAGATATGAAGAATTCAAGTACAAACATGCTGTTCAAACTTTTTGCTACATTTAGGTTGCGTACAATCTGTCAGATAATATATTCGAACGAGTAATATTAGATTCACTAGCAATATCCCTAAGAACACCGAAAAAGCTCTCAGTATCATTTGGAGCGTAAAGAAAGGAGCTCGACTTTATTATGATATCTTAAGTGAAGTTAACTCACATCTACGGTGCTGTGAGAAATGGAACAATGAAACAGGTAAAGAATTGAACTGGAAAAACACATTTCTTCGCACAAGCAAAATAAAAGAAATCAAACTGAAATGGAAAATCACAATGGCACTCTTCTAATTTTCGGCCACGTGGCCTTTTTCAAGAGAAAACAAAAACAAAAACAATGCAGCTACGTGATGTCCATCTTTGGCAACTGGTCAGAGCTTTGCCAAAGATGGACATCACGTAGTTGCATTGTTTGTTTGTTTGTTTTTTTCTCTTGAAAAAGGCCACGTGGCCGAAAATTAGAAGAGTGGCATTGTGATTTTCTATAATGTTTTTCCCTTTGGAGAACTATTGCTTTTGCAATCTGAAATGGTTTCAAATAAAAAAAAATCACAGGATCATGGCTGCAAATATTATTCTTGAAAAAAATGAATGTTGTTGAAAATAACAAATGTACGTTTTGTAAGTCTGAAAAGGAAATTATACATCATTCGCTTTTCACATGCGAACACGACAACACGTTTTTGGAGTGATCTTCATAATTTCTTAAAAGACAATCGCTCTTGTGTGCATAAAATTATATCATCAAAGGAACTTGTTCTGTTTGGCACTGACTCTTGGTTAAAAATTGACATCATATTCGATTACATTATTATCTCTGCAAAGTTCTTTGTATGCAAATCCAGAGCTGAAAAGGTGCTTCCTCTGTTCCCTGTCTTCAGGAAATATTTAAAAACGAAATATCAAGTTGAAAAATGCATTGCGAAAATGAATATGAACTATTTTGATTTTGCAAACAAATGGCATAATTACAAGCTTTTGATTGAGAGCCAAGATTGGTGTGCGCGCATTTGCGTGCGCACGTTTACTTATTATATGTGTAGCCTTGAACAGAGCCGAGGATTTTCTCATGTGTTGGGTAAACTTCAACAAGAAACAATCATTATACATAATTTCGAGCTGGAGGGTGGCAGCTAAAACTCAACTGTCGGTTTTTGTTTGTTTGTTTGATAATAAGTAATTTACTTTGCTGTTGATGTCGATTCCTATGCTTCTGTACTGAAAAATTTAGGAATCTAGAGTTGTTCTCTCTCTCTCTCTCTCTCTCTCTCTCTCTCTCTCTCTCTCTCTCTCTCTCTCTCTCTCTCTCTCTCTCTCTCTCTCTCTCTCTCTCTCTCTCTCTCTCTGATCATGATTAAAAAAAAAAAAAAAAAGGACGACGCTCCAAAACGGTAAGGAGGTGAATGTGTGACACTGACAGTGTAGACACAATGTTGTGCTTGCTTTGTACTTCGTACATGTGAGATAGGTTTTGCCGTTCATTTTGTAAAATCATTGCTGCTTTGTAATGTGTTTATGTCAGATAAGATCCACTGTCCATTTTGTTGTTTTTAGTATAGCTTTCTGTTCATGTTTTCCATTTGTAAATTTCTTCGCAAGTGAAAAGTATTTGCCCTTGAAAAAAAAAAAAACAGAAAAAAAAGAAATGCTTAGACACACTCCAACCATATCAACGCATCACACACGTCACATTCCATGTAGGTCTCCAGAGCTGTGACAATGGTTCAGTCAAACAAACCACGTGGGTCCAGCTCATTCAAAAGAGTTCAACAGCTTTTCCTCAAGCATCCATCCAAGAATCTTCCATCACACCCTCATTTGGTAGGCATCGTCTGACACATCCTCCATCACACCCTCATTTGGTAGGCATCGTCTGACACATCCTCCATCACACCCTCATTTGGTAGGCATCGTCTGACACATCCTCCATCACACCCTCATTTGGTAGGCATCGTCTGACACATACTCCATCACACCCTCATTTAGTAGGCATCGTCTGACACATCCTCCTCCATCACACCCCCACTTGGTAGGCATCGTCTGACACATCCTCCATCACACCCTCATTTGGTAGGCATCGTCTGACACATCCTCCATCACACCCTCATTTGGTAGGCATCGTCTGACACATCCTCCATCACACCCTCATTTGGTAGGCATCGTCTGACACATCCTCCATCACACCCCCATTTGGTAGGCATCGTCTGACACATCCTCCATCACACCCCATTTTGGCAGGCATCGTCTGACACATCCTCCATCACACCCCATTTGGCAGGCATCGTCTGACACATCCTTTATCACACCCCCCATTTGGCAAGCATCGTCTGACACATCCTTTATCACACCCCCATTTGGCAAGCATCGTCTGACACATCCTTTATCACACCCCCATTTGGCAGGCATCGTCTGACACAAGTACCGCTCAATCCAGCTCAGATCTCAAATCAGCCTGCCACCAGATAAAAAAAAAAATCAATTCACCGATCAGACTCACACTTTTTACCAAAAATGGTGCTGCCAGACAGGTTCTATATCATGATAGATTATTTCCTAGTACTGAAGGAACAAAACTCTTGGCCCTCAAATCCGCGAAGGGGACATCGACCATAACCAGTCGCATCCACGCATTCCAAGATCAAAACAAACCAGCCACCCCCTTCTGCTAGAATACAGCGTCAGAATAATCCATGCCACCACCCATCATAACCACAAACACTGTCACACAAGACCACGGAGTATGACCCATCGCAAGTCACACCCATAAACAAACACTCTCCCCAGAGTCACTCACAACAGATCAGCATGCAGCACAGAATACACAATATCCAAAACACAAAAGCGTAGCTGGTAGAGAGAGAGAGAGAGAGAGAGAGAGAGAGAGAGAGAGAGAGAGAGAGAGATATGGGAGATTTCTGGAGAAACAGGGTCATGCTACTCAGAGCTGGTCGAGATTTATATTGGTGTTGATATTTCCTGCTATGTGTATCCATTCTCTTCTGTTTGTATTTAGAAGATAGAATTGTGTGTGTTCTCCTGTCTAAGTAGTCGATATTGCTATGAGGCACTGTGTTGACCTATTGTCAGGCTGGCTGGGATGCGTGTGGCCGTCATTGCCGTAGTTGTGTATAGGATAATTACTGGGCGAAAGTGACCCCTGAAGTCGTCGGGAACTTTCGATGTTCATTTGGCGAGTAGTGGTTGTTTGCAAAGCTATTACGTAGGAATGTGTGTAAATGCCGATGTATGGAAGAGTGCAGTTAGAGTGGAATTCACTCCGGATGTGAACAAAGTGGTAGAGAAGCAACGTGGACAAAGGCATGGCCCAAGGGACGTTCTTTGTTGAAATCCCTATGTAAGCTGAATGGAGGATGAGGAGAGTGAAAAACACAACACAGTACGAGGAGAGAGAGAGAGAGAGAGAGAGTAGAGACTCTTGACTCTTGACGCGCGCATTAACGCTGCGCCTTTTAATGTGGGGCCAACGGCCCGTTCACATGAGTCGCGCAACATTGTTCAGAAATTGAAAAAAACAAAAAAACAAAAAATCTGAAATATCATCAAGTCACATCATCAACATTGATCAGATCAAAACAAGTTGAATCGACATTTATCAACAAAGCAATTGCTTCAGTAGTCCATTTTCTATGTACCTTACTTGTTTAAAGAATCATTGAGTATCCCACTAGGTCCAAACGAAATTAAATTTAAATCAGAATGAAATCCACAATCAACAAAATAGATCAAATCAAATTAGAATCAACAATTAGCATAAGAAATGCATGAGCCACAAATCAAAAGAACTGAGATAGAATTCCAAATTGCATCCAGTTAACTCGCCTTTGAATTTACTATCAATTATCACTCTAGTAAATTTCGTATTTCATGGACATCACAAAACGTGTAAGTTGATGACTATCTCAAGTCGAAAACTAGAACAATTCACAATCAGTGTCCATGTCACATCCAAATTAAAATCTATATTCGAATCGAAATTGTGTTATATCCGTGTATATACCTGTCTTAAACCAAATTTAGACTACGCCTACATACGTCACGCAATGTGAAATTTATAGCTTGTCTGGTAGGTCAATTTGCATACATGGTTCATGAAACATTTACCCCCAAATTACTACTCATCTGGATATACATTCTGAAAATTTGGTGTTTTGACCGGTCATTAATTAATTAGAAAATAGTACAGGGATAGTAAGGGTCGATCGACCCAACATATCTATATATGATGACACAACCTGCCCTACAATTAAACCATTCTAAGGCATTCGTGCATCTTTGCTGGAACATATCACGTGCAAAAACCGACTTGCAATTATTCAAATTTAGCACAAACTGAACAGTAACTAACATTTTGTTTCAGTCAACACGTCTGTTTTACCTAACAATCAAATCCCATGTATACAAGGCTGGTCAGAACTAATTATTATGTAACAATTTTTTTGACCAACCTCAATATGATGACAATTTACTCAATATAAAAGGCACCAATCCTAATACAAACATGTTCCATTTGTCATTCTTTCCTCAGTATTACTGTTAGTATACAAGCACATATCGATGGACTTTTTAATGACTTTCCTTTTAGTCCTTTGAAGTATAATCATGTATTTCCGACACTACCGCATATCATGCACGCATTCCTACAGGTCTTAATTAAACACATTCGAATCACGTTACAAACATCACTTCCAGCACCAATATTTGAAACACCCCAAGGACGTCCCTTAATAAAGTTTATATGCGGACCATCGAATTAGTGTCAACTACCCCTAGGTTAATAATGTGTATCTTAATCATCATTGGCAATTGTTATGATACTATTACTACAGCTGAGATTCTCTCTGTTTTAACGCATAGAACACATACATAGCAACATCCGTATAATTTCAGCATTATCATTTTCTACCAGGCTTTGTAATGTGATTGCATTGATATTTCTAAAATGTTTGTAAATGTATTTATCTCTCAAATTCCTACAACAAGGGCAAACTGTTAAAAAAATGTAATTCAGTTTCCACTACTGGGCAAAAGGGGCATGTTGTAATCGCTAAATTGTCTATATATTTCTTGTTTACATGCAAATCATTTGTCCCCAGACGTAGTCTAGTTAGCACTTTCCTATACTTGGCTATGGTAATTACATTTAGGTATTCCTCGGTTTGATGTAGAGTTTTAAGGAAAGATACGTTGAAAAGCGTTCGCTATTCTCTAACTTATCGTGCCAGTTCTGTTTGTAGCAGTCTATTATTCTTTGTTTTAGTAATAAAATGAATCTAAATTCACCACCTACTCCTCCTTCATTCGTCCAAACTTCAGAAAAGCCATACATATCTAGACAACGTTTTATCTCTAAAGCCCAGTTCTGAGGTTGTTTCATTTCTGTATTCTCTCTTTCATATGCTTGTTTTGGTATTCTGTCAGGTGACATTTTAATAAGTCTGAACCAGTATCGAATTGCTCTTATTGTGCTATCAATACTTATTGGGTATCTTCCCAACTCCCATAAACTAAATTATTTGGTGTTTTCTTTCCTACTCCTAAATATTTCTTACATGCAAATAAATGAATATTTTCTATGGCTTTGTAATTGATTAGTCCCCATGCTTCAGCTGAATACAAGAGTAAGGGCTTGACTTGTGTGTCAAACAATTTAAAATATATAGCTAAGTCTAAGTGTCCTAAACTGTACATTGTTTTCATTATTCCTATAATCTTACCTTTCGCTCTTCCTACATATTCCGAAAGTGAAATGTCAACAGAAAGTTTAGTTGTCAAGGTGAAGCCTAAATATTTGTAACTATTCACTACTTCAATTTCTTGACCTTTGTAATACCATTTTTCTGTTCTGCCTAGATAGCCACCTTTTCTGAAGACCATTATTTTAGTTTTGTGTAGGTTAATTGTTAAACCTAAAGAATCTGAAGCTTCTTGTAAATTTTTTATCTGATTTTGTAGGCCGGCTGGAGTTAAGGAAATTAGGGCTATATGTCATCTGCAAATAATAAGGTAAAGATTTCCTCTGTTCCAGGTAGAAATTGGTATCCTTGTCTTCCTTTCGTTGTACATTCTTCGCTACTTCCGTTATTAATAAAGAGAAAATGAGAGGCGACAGTAAGCAACCTTGTTTCACCCCCAACCGGGCACTCAAAGAATTCCGTTAAGATCGCACCGTGTCTTACGCATGCTTGCATGTTCCTATAAATACCTTTCAACATGTTAAGCATTTTTGTTGATATTTTATGTTTACTTAGAATTGTCCACAGTTTGTCTCTTTTGACAGTATCGAAAGCTGTTTGGTAATCGATGAATGCTATGTATAGTTTACTCCTGCGTCTACCATATAAGCAGTTACTTATCATAGTTATCAATGTAAAAATATGATCTATCCTAGAGAACCCTTTCCTAAATCCTGCTTGTTTTCTGCTTATTTTGTTTTCCTCTTCGGCCCAATTGTAAAGTCTGTTATTTAATATTGCTGTGAAAATTGTGTTTAATGTACACAATAGCGATATACCTCTGTAATTTTCTGGGTTCTGCATGTTGCCTTTCTTGTGTAATGGAACTATAACTGCTCGAGACCATTCTAAAGGGAAGTAACCGACTTGGAACAACTTATTGAATAACTTTGCTAAAAATGAATTATCTTATGTCCTATTGTTTTCAAAAATTCTGGAGGAATTTCGTCTAATAAATCCTGATGCTTTACCTGATTTCAATTTTCTTATAGCTGAACTTATTTCATCATCAGATATCTCTACATCTAAATCTTGACAAAAAACTTCTTCAATAATTGCTGAGGTACTTCATGGTCATTATTTGACACATTTATTGTGGATTTAGTATACTTTCAAAGTGTTCTTCCATTGCAAAGTTGTGATAAGTGGTTGTTTTATTCTTTTTCTCCTAGTGTTTCTTATATTGTACTCCAAAATTTCTGACTATCTTTCTGATTTTGTGTAAGAGTATCATAAATTTTGTTTTTTATATAACCTCTTTTTTCCTCTAAGTAGTTCTTGATAGAGAGCTCTTTTGATTCTGTAAGTCTCCTTTCTTTCTTTGATTTTTACTGGGTCCCTTTCTGTTAATATTGGTAAGTCTAATCAGTGCCTGACTAGCTTCTTTCTTCTTCAGTAGACAATCATTGTCAAACCACCCACTGGTGGTTTTGATTGGACCTCCTATTCCTATTGTCTTGCACATACTTTTCCCTGCTTCTTTTAATAGTATATTAAAATTTTCTATACTCCTATCTACATCATAGTCTATTTCCTGCATAATTTGATCTAAGACTATTTGATAACTTTCAGATTCTAAGAAAGAATGTAATCTTGTTGTTCAGTAGAATCCCATTTTATCTTCCTTGAGTATGTTTTCTTTTTGTTCGTCTGATTTAGTATCTGGTAAAGTACTCTGTATTTCCATCATGATTGGCATATGATGTGATTCAACTCTTTCTTTAACTGTGCATTTCATTATATTGTCAACCAATTCAGTAGAGCATAAGAAAAAATCGATAGTACAATTTCCTCTTTCTGAGAAAAAAGTGAAGGCACCATCAAAATTTCTCATACACAATCCATTTAATGGTGTAAGCTTAAAGACTGTACAGAATTCAATCAATCTTTTTCCGAAACTATTAATGTAGGAATCTTTTGATTTTCGTGCGTACACATTCTGCTCTTTATCAAAGTACATCATTGTCCTCGACAAGACTTAAGCCCCATTCTCCAATACGAGCATTTAGGTCTCCACCAATGGCATAATAGAAATAATTTCCTTGCTCAACTTGTGACACCATAAATTGTTCAATCAAATCAAGAGTACAAGAATAATCCTTATCTGAGTAAAAACGACTGTCCACAGGGTGTACATAAACAGCAAAATACAATATATTTTTATCACATTGTAACAGATTTTTCATTAATTTTACACATAACACATTTTCCATATTGGTATCGATAAATTGTACATATTCTGCTATGGCCTTGTTAATGATCATAATAACACCTCCGGAGGGGCGATCCATCTTTGTAAATTTTGTAGCTGGACAATGAGAGCACAAAAAATCTTGAAATTTTACATCAAAATCAAAAGATTATGGGTAAATGTTTCAGAAAGGCAACAGATATCAAATGTAGTAATAAAATCATAAAAATCTGGGTCTGCCAATTTTTCCAGGAGACCTTCAATATTCCAACAAAAGAAAGGAAAGACTTCTTGGATTATCAGTTGTTTGTTCTGTCTGTGAACGGCCCTGGCCTACTCTTCATTTCTTTTCTTTTTCCTTTCTTTCCTTCTTCGTCGAGTTTCCCGCGGTTTCCCCCTGATTGTGTGTGTGTGTTTTTTGGCAGTGCTTGTGTGTGAACGTAGCGTGTGTTTGCTTGCAGTGTGAGTATATATATTTTATCTTTTCTTTCTCTCCTTTGCTTAGTCTAACGCTTTCATCACCCTGTGTGTGTAATGCTTGAATAGTATTGTCAAGAGTTGTTTGTCGCGAGGCTGGTGTTTTGTTTTGAGCTGGCCCTGTCTTGCGTCAATGCTAGGTTTACTGAACTTTTCCTTCTCTTTATGTATTAGGCCAGTGCTGGTGTTCTGGTTGGGAGTGTCTGCAGTGTCACTATCGTGCCGCGGACGAGGTATGCTGTCGATCAGTATGTCAGTGTTGTCTGTCGTGCGAGCCGGCTGTGTATTCGACCCTGACCCCGGTATGTCCCAAATGCTGATTAATTGCTCGGTTTGTTGTTGTTTTGGGTCACTCGAATGAAAGGGGACCTGTGCGGACCCGTGGCTTTTATCTGTGTGTTGTGTTTCTGTTAATGAGGTCAAGTTTGCGTCATCCTTCGTGCTACTCAGTTCTTTCGTTCCATCTGACTGTCCTTTCACACATCACATGCACTTTCCCATCCATATCTCTGGATGCAACCGTGCTCGTATACTTCCTTCTTCTTCTACATCTTTTCTGCTCTCGATCCTTTCATTCTTTGCATCAGACAGTTCTCATCTTCCGTTTCGTTGTCCTCTTCCGACAAACCCCCTCCTATTTCATGTACCAGTTCTATCCAAGATAACTGAGTTTCCAAATCACTCCCACTTTCACTCTTCGCCTCACTCTCAACTAATAATAATAATAATAATGTATAATACTTATATAGCGCATTTCTTGTTATACAACTCAATGCGCTTACATCCACCATTTGCACTTATTCATACAATATTCATGCACACAGCAAAAAGAAAATACACAATGGCAAACGCACCTACATGCATAACTGCCTCACTGGACTAGTTGTGGAGGAATTTAGGAGAGACCTAGTCATCTACAGAAGAATACGCTTTTTTTGAAGAGATAAGTTTTGAGCTCAGATTTAAAAGAAGAAAGAGTAGGCTGATTACGAAGGTCTTCAGGGAGGGAGTTCCAAATAGAAGGTGCTCTAAAACTGAAGGCTCTTTCGCCAACAGATTTCAGAGAACGCTTAGGGATTTTCAAAAGTTTTTGTGAAGAAGAGCGAAGGGGTACGAGAGCTTTGGTAAGTGCAGAGAGAAAGAAGAGAGATAGCGAGGAAGAGAGATTCATTGAAGTGGCGGAAAGCAAGAACTGCCAGTTTAAATTGCCACCGATACTGTATGGGAAGCCAGTGCAGTTCCATCAGCATGGGAGTGATGTGCTCATACCTCCTCCTCTTCAAAACAAGTCGTGCAGCGCTATTTTGGACTCTCTGCAGCCGAGCAATCTGTTCTGCGGGAAGCCCAGCATAACAGAGTTGCAGTAGTCCAGTCTTGACATCACCGTGGCACAGACTAGCCTGACAGCTACTTCCCTGGATATAAAGTCGGATGGAAGCAATACGTCTCAGCTCTAAAAAAAAGATGAGCGACAGACTACAGATATTTGATTCTGCATGTCAGACACTGATCAATGGTAACACCAAGGTATTTGACAGAGTGATTGAAAGGCAATTCAGTGCCATCAACAACCATTGACTCTGACTCAACGAGTTTGAGGCAGGAGGAGGTTCCAACGGGCATGACTTCAGTCTTTTCACAATTTAATTTAAGCTTATTACTTGTCATCCATTCCTACACTCACATGTTTTTCTATCAACCTTGCTCAGTTTTCTTTCGTTCTTTCCACTTTCACTCCCATAATTCTTCCTTTCCGCTTCATCTCTCTCTCTCTCTCACTCTCAATCTCTCTCTCTCTCTCTCTCTCTCTCTCTCTCTCTCTCTCTCTCTCTCTCTCTCTCTCTCTCTCTCTCATTTTCTCTCTTTTCTCTCTCTCTCTCTCTCCCCTCTCCCACTCAGGGTCCCAGTCTCGGGCACCACTGCCTTCTCTGTCTCTACCCCGCCCAGACATGTCCCATCTGTTTACTGTGTGCCCAGTAATCCCCGACCACATTTCGTCTCCTGGGCATCTCATCATGGTCATCCTGAACATTTCTTCTGTGCGGCGCGTTGTATTGTCCCCGTTGGTATTTTATTTCCCTTCGCGGATGCACAGTTTGCCTCTGACGAGTATCCTGACCTGCCCTCTTCTCTCAGTCCTTTAAGAACCGCTGTCTGTCGTCTAGTCCTGTCCTGGGCAAATCTAATTCCTTCTTTCTTTAACCTCTCCCTAGCCACAGAGTTCCTCAATATTTTCATAACGTCTTTCCACCTTAGCATCTTTACTAGCACAGGCCTTGGCTGGTGACTTAACGGGTTGAACCTCCCTAATCTATGCGCCCTCTCGATCGCATCTTCCGCCCAATCCTCTTCTGGTAGATATTTCTCTAACAGTTCTTTCACCAAGACTTCGCAGTTTTCTTTTTCCGTTTTCATCCGACATTTCCTTCAGTCCAAAGATCTTCACATTGTTCCTTCTCGAGAAGCTCTCTAGCCTGTCTAGCTCATCTTCCATGCTGCCAACTCTATTCACTGTGGTGTGTTGTTTCTCTTCCAAGTGCTTAACTGCATCTCTGTTTGCTTGTATGTCTTTTTTTCATGTCTGAAATATTGCGTAGTTGGTTAAGTGATTCTGCCATGTGAGTCTGCTTCTGATCGATTCTATTGATTGTTTCTGCTTGAGAGTTGAAGGTGTCTGAGAGTAATTTCATGGCTGTGAGTATTTGTGACATTTGTGTTTCAATGTTGGTCAGTTTTGTTTTCTAGTTTGTGTTCTAGTTTCTTGGTTTTCTTCATCAGGCTTCACATTAGTATCAAGACTAGGTCCTGGGTTCGATTCCACGTCATTACTCAAGACAAGCTTCTTCCAGAGATAAGTGAGGTTAAACATCAGGAGGAGTGCAACACATGGGATCAGCTTCGGGTTAGCCTGGTCAGTCGTGTATGTTAACTCCGTCCATGTTATTTCAACACTGTGACTCCCAAGCCTTGGCCATTCCGACTCGGCTTCTGCACCGCTTTCACTTCCTTCAGTCCACCATGTTTCGTAGGTGCTTAAAGTTCCGTACGGTACCCCTTCCGGCATTTTCTGCATCCCTCGGATAGCCGAGTGCGGGCCGAAAGCTTCGCGCGTCATGTTGGTAGCCGACACTATTGTCAGTGCAAAACCACCACACAACAAACCCCACCAGGATATCGCGCACTCCTGACACCTTTAACCTCCCGCCATCTTTCTTCGTTTTGCCCCTCTTCACTGACCGTAATGTTCCGTTGAAGAGCCCTAACTCGCCCCTCTCACACCTCTGTTTCAATCATTTCTGTTGTGCTGCACTCGCTTTCGCTAACACCAAGCACTCTGACACTTGTTTAAGTCATCAAAGAGGGACCGAAAGCGCACAAACTGACTATAACCACACAACTTTGTCGGAGCTCAGGATACGAGTTGTTTACCATCCGCCATCTTGTCACGTGACCGAGAGAGAAGAGAGAGTAGAGAGAGAGAGAGAGAGAGAGAGAAAAGTCAAAGTGAAAGTCAAAGTCAAAATGTTTTAATTGTTAGGCCTCTGGCCCATACAATGGAGGCACATAATAATCAGAGCATTCATCATGCATTCATACGCATATCAACTGTACATTGTTTTCGCAAACTAAGTGACTAACATATATACACAGACAACTTATTAATTGTTACAAAATTTTCACATGCAAGTAGTAAAGGAAGTTTGGATAGGGATGGATTTTTTTTAGAATACATAGCAGGAATGAATTCGTCTCTAAGTTCCTTGTATTTTGGGCATGTAAATAAAAAGTGTATTTCATTTTCAATTATGTTAGAACAAAAAAGGACAATCCCTTTCATTACTGTGTACATTCGTTCTGAATTGTTGATAACTGTGTTTAAGGGGGGACATACCAATCCTGAATTTAGCGAGACATCTTCGCAAACGAAATTTATTGATTTGACGTAAATACATTTTGCAAGATATAGTATCATTAAGACTCAAATAAATTTGAAAGAAATCATGGTTTTCCAGTGCAGCATGCCATTCTTGACTAAACGAATCAATAAGCCTTTGTTTGAAATCTGAAATAAAGATATTAGCATTTCCCACACCCTGGGCTTCCCCACACAATCCAAAACCATATCGGTATGAAATATTTCTGACTCTACACGCCCAAGTGACATAATTTTGCGATTGAAAGTATAATAACATCTCATAACCTTTTCTAGAATATCTATATTGATCCAAGTTAACTAATCTAAGCCAAAATTTTATGCATCTAATATACGTATTTACAAATATAGGATATCTACCTGTGTCCCCGTGCATTAATTGTCTAGGTGCTTTAGGACTGAAACCAGTAAAACGTTTTAATGCCGACAGTTGAACCCTTTCAATGTGTTCTTGATCAGTAGTTAATCCCCAAATTTCCGATCCATATGTAAGTATTGGCTGTATTTTACTACGAATGAATTACTCGTTAAATATGAAACACACGAATCAGATCTATCTCTCCATTATATGCTATTAAATGTTCCCACACATAGACAACACCCCCATTCCGCCCCCACTCTTCCGCCACACTGACATATATACACACATTAACATTTGCGTGCATGTGTACACATTGAGACACATACACGCACGCACGCACGCACGCACGCACGCACGCACGCACACACACACACACACACACACACACACACACACACACACACACACACACACACTCTTATTCGATTTGGTCAATGACTTTACTGTTCAACGGATCCATTTTATTGTCCATTAAATTGATCTTTTTTCTGCCATATCTGAGTATTTTCATAACATCGGAAATCGTACCTTGTCAGCTGCCGTGATGTGTTGGTCGGTGGTGTCAGCTTTCCTAGAGGGAGGTGTCGATGCGTTGGCACTGCTGGCCAGTCTTGTCTGACGCATACCTTGCTGCTGTCACTGGACTCTGGACCTGGCTCCGCCCCACCATCATCAACAGAGTGAGCAGAGTGCCGATTGTAACTGCAGCCCAATACGTTTTTATTTCGAAGTCACGACAACGTATTCTAGCCGCTTTTGCTTTCTTCGACAAAATCGCCCTTAAAACGAACACAAAGTTTCCAGTGCTTGCACAAAGAATTCCGCACAGCATCCCTTTGAGGCTGGTTGAAGTCTGTTCACTGTAGCTTTGGACAGGAACTCGAGAAAAACACGTCCGTGTCCGTAGATGATCACAAGAGATCTCTGTGCGTGCGTGTGTGTGCGTGTGTGTGTGTGTGTGCGCGCGCGCGCGTGTATGTGTGTGTGTGTGCGTGTGTGCGTGCGTGCGTGCGTGCGTGCAAGTTGTGTGTGTGTGGTGTGTGTGTGTGTGAAACAAGCTTCACCGTGGATGAAATGCTCCATAGCCGATATCCCCCCCCCCCCCTTCCCCATCCCTATCCCCACTTTTTTTTTCCTTCTTCTTCCTCATCAAATACTACATCAATAGGTCTAACTCACGCACACACATATTTTGTGAAAACAAAATCTTCTCGTTATTCAGACGGTTTCAATCACTTAGTATATAACTTGCTTTTCTGAACACTTGATTTCCTGACTTCGTCGCATGAAGACGATTGTCGCCTTGTGCTGGGCACAAATGTTGCCGTGACAATACATTTTTACAGCCACAAACCTCGATAGTGACCAGACTGCGCTATAAACGATGTTAGGTGACCAGACTGCACTATAAACGGTGTCAGGTGACCAGACTGCACTATAAACGATGTTAGGTGACCAGACTGCACTACAAACGATGTTAGG
>JADBJO010000697.1:247500-252500 GCA_016801955.1 Conus betulinus | reverse complement strand
AGTTTTGAGACTGTCAGATGTGACTTGGAAATCCTTTGCTCAAAATTTACATGTATTTGAAGGGTTACTCCATTTTGAATTCAGTGCAACAGAAATCCATTGTATTCACTGACGAAAAGTTTGTAACTGTAATCAATGATGCGCACGGATCCCGCAAATGATTATGTTCGTATTATTTCCCCACAGCGTATATTTTGTGTTATGGTTAAGAACCTCTTTTTTTATTTGGAGACGAGAAAAGAAGTACAAATCATGCCTTTTTTTATAAACACATTACAAACTTGTGCAAGCACTATTTCCATGAAACAAATTCGTGCACTTGAATTGTTTGAGCCTACCTTCTGTCTTTCGTCAGAAGCTTGGTATGGCGCCCATTTGCTTGGGAGGTTGAACTGAATAGCATCATTAGTGACAAAAGAAATGCTCTAACTTTGTTGATTGTTTATTTCATTGTACAGGAAATGTAACGAGTTGTAAGTCTCCTTCATGTCGACACACGTATACATATTTTGCCAAATACACTCATCTTCCAAACTCTTTTCTATCGGCGTGTTTTTTTCTAGGTGCTTTGAGATCAGTCAAACAAACAATAAAGGGATGGGAAGCAACTCGTACAGCCCCACCCCACCCCCCCCCCCCCCTCCACTCCCATTTTATCAGTTTCGATTGGGCTTAGTGATAACATCTGGTGGATATGGCACCATTATAAGCCTTTAGTGACCCGTTAAGGACAGTTAGGGACCATTAAGAATCGTTAAGGACAGACAACGGTCAATGACGTGAAGAAGATGCCTCTCTCTGGGCATCACGGCACGAGGGTGAAAATAGTGGTGAGAGTGCTGGTGGTCAGCCGAGGTCGTCAGATTGGGGAACGATTTCACGTTGGTGAGCGCCTGGGGGAGGTGAAAGGATGAAAGGGTGTGAACCAAACGAGGTTTAAAACAATAAGTACAAACATGTACTCTTGCTTCTATTATGAAAGAATTACACGCCAATAACTCCAACCGAATCTGCGTACAACTCCAAGTCGCCCACCAGAAATGCCAACACAAAGTGAAGACATCAAACAAGGTGACATCCTCCCCCAAAAGGGATGTTCCAAGTTTGCCCATATACTCTATACCTGACACATGTACAGAGCAACAACAACTGGAGAAATGGACAAGCACAAATTAACATAATGTACTCAACACTGGCTCAACCTGTTTCATTTTGAATAGGTGCATGGGCGTGTAATTACTTCCATGGCAGGAAGAGTTACCCTTCTTGTTCGTTACTTACTGTTCTTCGCTGTGTTTAAGTTCCTTTTTGACACCACCTTCCTTCTACCATGTCGCAGATCTGAACTGGTTGTTAATTATGTAGATAGACCGTAGCATCTAGGGACTGCGCGGAAGGCTACACAAAGGAACCGTCTGTGGCTCACGGCACCTTGAAGACTCTGAGAGATCTTCCATAAACCTGAAGTAGTTGTCATCTTGTTCTTTTAATTGTAAGTGAAAAGCATCGTCGCATAGTGGAAGCGAGAGGATCAAGAAATTAGATAAAGTTGAAATAAGTTAGTGATTTTAAACTGTGGTTCCTTTGCGTGGATCGACTTCGAAGTTAAACAGAGAAGGTTCGAAGTTCATCAAGAAAATCTTCTCTGCACAATAGGCGATGATTTAGAAAAATTGATTTTACCATCATTGTCAGAGGCAGTTTGATAACGTAATAGTGATGTTTGACGCCTGTTTGGTACTGGTAATTGAAGCATAAGCCAGCTGGGTTTTTTTTTTTTTTTTTTTTTTTTTATATACTCTAGGCACCAACAACCAGGTGAAAATATTGAAAGTTACGTTCGATCTTGGAGCTGACAGGCAGAACACGCAGACTTCCCAAAGAAATATCAAGCCATTAGAGATAGGTTATGGGCTTACGTGATAGGGAACTCTCTGAGAAACCGAAGCAGCATCCAAAACTTCAACTAAAAAATGTGATCCAGCAGGCACGTAGGTCAGTATCAGCAGCTCAAGACTAAAATTCATGAGTGTAGCTGATGAAATTAGTACAGTTGTGCCCGGAGACACCGGGTCACTTGGGCAGAGACCGTCGAGTTGGCAACTTCAGTGGTGTCATACGTATTTCAGTGGTGTCATACCGACTTCAGTGGTGTCATACAGACTTCAGTGGTGTCATACATATTTCAGTGGTGTCATACATACAGACTTCAGTGGAGTCATACAGACTTCCAATGGTAGTAAAGGAGGGGCTGGTTGTTTTCAGACTGAGTTTGTTTGGCAGTCACCGTAAACGCCAAGGCAGGAGAGGAAGAGGAGTTGAAGTCCCCTGCTACTAAGCTTTGTCCCCTGCCACTAGTTCTGTCCCCTGCCACTAGTTCTGTCCCCTGCCACTAGTTCTGTCCCCTGCCACTAGTTCTGTCCCCTGCAACCAGTTCTGTCCCCTGCCACTAGTTCTGTGGGTGCAAAGTGCGGCCGCGCACACAGATTTAGTGATGTTTGTCCAGCAAAAGGAAAGAAGCAGAGAAACAGCTCCAGTTATAATCATCTTTATTTGTGTAAAAGTAAACGTTCAGTCAAAGCAGTCACGGAAGACCTTCTAAGCACAAACTACAGTGGTAAGTGGACGGCGTTTTAAAGGTGGGAGGTTAAGACGTCACATGTAAAGACTGACACTGCAGCCGACGTTTCTGTCATGTCGTTTTCCGAATTTGAGAAACCACGTCCTGCATTGCGCCCATCCAACGCCCAACGTCCTGCATTGCGCCCATCCAACGCCAAACATCCTGCATTGCACTTATCCAACGCCAAACATCCTGCATTGCGCCCATCCCACGCCAAACGTCCTGCATTGCGCCCATCCAACGCCAAGTCCTGCATTGCGCCCATCCCACGCCAAACGTCCTGCATTGCGCCCATCCCACGCCAAACGTCCTGCATTGCGCCCATCCAACGCCAAACGTCCTGCATTGCGCCCATCCCACGCCAAACGTCCTGCATTGCGCCCATCCCACGCCAAACGTCCTGCATTGCGCCCATCCCACGCCAAACGTCCTGCATTGCGCCCATCCAACTCCAAACGTCCTGCATTGCGCCTATCCAACGCCAAACCCTGCATTGCACCCATCAAACCGCCCAACGTCCTGCATTGCGACCATCCAACGCCAGACATCCTGCATTCCGCCCATCCCACGCCAAACGTCCTGCATTGGGCCCATCCAACGCCAAACGTCCTGCATTGCACCTATCCAACGCCAAACATCCTGCATTGCACCCATCCCACGCCAAACGTCCTGCATTGCGACCATCCAACGCCAGACATCCTGCATTGCGCCCATCCCACGCCAAACATCCTGCATTGCGCCCATCCCACGCCAAACGTCCTGCATTGGGCCCATCCAACGCCAAACGTCCTGCATTGCACCTATCCAACGCCAAACATCCTGCATTGCACCCATCCCACCCCAAACGTCCTGCATTGCGACCATCCAACGCCAGACATCCTGCATTGCGCCCATCCCACGCCAAACATCCTGCATTGCGCCCATCCCACGCCAAACGTCCTGCATTGGGCCCATCCAACGCCAAACGTCCTGCATTGCGCCCATCCCACGCCAAACGTCCTGCATTGCGACCATCCAACGCCAGACATCCTGCATTGCGCCCATCCAACGCCAAACATCCTGCATTGCGACCATCCAACGCCAAGTCCTGCATTGCGCCCATCCAACGCCAAGTCCTGCATTGCGCCCATCCCACGCCAAGTCCTGCATTGCGCCCATCCAACGCCAAGTCCTGCATCGCGCCCATCCAACGCCAAGTCCTGCATTGCGCCCATCCAACGCCAAGTCCTGCATTGCGCCCATCCAACGCCAGACACATCCTGCATTGCGCGCCCATTCAACGCCAAGTCCTGCATCGCGCCCATCCAACGCCAAGTCCTGCATTGCGCCCATCCAACGCCAAGTCCTGCATTGCGCCCATCCAACGCCAAGTCCTGCATTGTGCCCATCCAACGCCAGACATCCTGCATTACGCCCATCCAACGCCAAGTCCTGCATTGCGCCCATCCAACGCCAAGTCCTGCATTGCGCCCATTCAACACCAAAAATCCTACACTGCGCGCGCCCATCCAACACCAAACATCCTGCATTGCGCCCATCCAACGCCAGACATCCTGCATCGCGCCCACCCAACGCCAAGTCCTGCATTGCGCCCATCCAACGCCAAGTCCTGCGTTGCGCTCATCCAACACCAAAAATCCTACACTGCGCCCATCCAACACCAAACATCCTGCATTGCGCCCATCCATCGCCAGACATCCTGCATCGCGCCCCCCCAACGCCAAGTCCTGCATTGCGCGCCCATCCAACGCCAAGTCCTGCATTGCGCCCATCCAACGCCAAGTCCTGCATTGCGCCCATCCAACGCCAAGTCCTGCATTGCGCCCATCCAACGCCAAGTCCTGCATTGCGCCCATCCAACGCCAAGTCCTGCATTGCGCCCATCCAACGCCAAGTCCTGCATTGCGCCCATCCAACGCCAAGTCCTGCATTGCGCCCATCCAACGCCAAGTCCTGCATTGCGCCCATCCAACGCCAAGTCCTGCATTGCGCCCATCCAACGCCAAGTCCTGCATCGCGCCCATCCAACGCCAAACATCCTGCATTGCGCCCATCCAACGCCAAGTCCTGCATCGCGCCCATCCAACGCCAGACATCCTGCATTACGCCCATCCAACGCCAAGTCCTGCATCGCGCCCATCCAACGCCAGACATCCTGCATTACGCCCATCCAACGCCAAGTCCTGCATCGCGCCCATCCAACGCCAAGTCCTGCATTACGCCCATCCAACGCCAGACATCCTGCTTTGCGCCCATCCAACGCCAAGTCCTGCATTGCGCCCATCCAACACCAAACATCCTGCACTGCGCCCATCCAACGCTAAACTCGTGTGTCCTGGAGGTCGCTCGCAGTAGGAAGGTCAGTTTGAAACAGATG
>JADBJO010000697.1:240000-242500 GCA_016801955.1 Conus betulinus | reverse complement strand
ACGTCCACAGCATCTCTGCCATAGAGACGCACAGTATTCTCCACAAACAGCCGAAGAGGATTGTTTACATGGTCACAGTGACTGCTGTGGAACTGAGGACTGACAAGACGTTAGATAGCAACACAAAGGAGCAGACAGTGCTTGTACATTCATCAAGGAAGTGCACTTTTCACTGCAACTGGACCACTCTATTTTCATAACTCTGTTGCTTTCCATCTTGCCTAACTCTAGGACAGGCACACCCTTCCGGATAGTTTCTACTGCAAAAATACTTTTGAAATGCCACCAGCTGTTGTGCCAGGCGCTAATCCTGATAATAGGACTCCCTGTCCAAAGCTTCAGCACCCGTCTCATTAGGCCGATATACATCAGCTGCATGAAGTCTAATAATAGGACTCCCTGTCCAAAGCTTCAGCACCCGTCTCATTGGGCCGATACACATCAGCTGCATGAAGTCTAATAATAGGACTCCCTGTCCAAAGCTTCAGCACCCGTCTCATTACGCCGATACACATCAACTGCATGAAGTCTAATGGGAGCTGAGGAACCGTAGGAAGACTTTTTGTCGGTGACTGCCCCTCGTGGTGCATGAGCCGTGCGCCATTATTAAAATCGGCGTCTGTTCTTACTGAGGCATTTCCAAGAGGAAAACCAACAGCCGCCTTCTGTTGTCCCCCTTGTGTGCACATTTATCACAGCCATGGTAGCCAGAATGGGCTTTCAGACCTGTCCCACGAATGTCTTTGCTGAGGTATGGCAATAAAAGCACTGGATGCTGATTTGCAGGGTGTGTGTAAAACCATGAATCTGAAGATCAGCTTGTGATTCAAGGCTTTGCATTTCCCTGACAAACTCGACTAAATAGTCTTTGATGCTTGCATAAGGCCTTTGCTTTCCACAAAGAATTCCGATACAAAAGGATATGGGATGAACGACCCTTTCCAGAATAGTGCATAACTAAATACTGGAACTATGTGGAACATGCCTGACCGTACATGTACACGTGGATACGCACAGTTCTAATGTATCATACCGAGATATATAATCTGAAGACAAAGCGTTCTGCAGCGAAGATATCATGCCAAAATGATACTAAGCACCACCAGGTGTCGATTTGATGTCGTAGGAACGAGCAGTTCCGGCCACATTTCTGGGATCTTTGGGGAAATGGATCTGCGTCTGACACAAAATGTGCAGAAGGCCCGACAAAGCGGAGTGAGGTGAGTAGGCTCTACATTATGTTGCTCATGGTATCAGCTCCGTAGAGCATACTGTATCTCCGTTAATGTCTTTTTTGTCTGAACTAAATTCTTGCGGATAACCACCACTTTCATGACCACAGGAAATTCGCGGAAGTTAATTCGGTAATCCTCAAAAGAATTCTAACGATCGCTGATTTGAAGAGTACAGCGTAACAATCATAGCCTGAAAAAAAAAAACTGTAATCCCCTGACTCAAAGTCATCTTCACTTTGAAAAGAACTAGCTTGGGTGCTCTCTCGAGAATAATGATCTGGTCCAGCCACACGTTCATGGCTTGATTCTTGTCTATCTTACTGGCACTTACTACATTATCATTAGTATTTAAGCACTCGGACATAATGACTGACTGACTTAATCATCATTAGTACTGAAGCTTTAGTTTTAAATCAGAGGCTTGTAGTTTGTCATAAAATGATCAGTTGGCGCTTTTATTCGTCTTAGTTTTGTCTGACGTAATCTGAGGTTTTCGAGGTTCTCAGTCAAAGTGTGTATGACTGTGTGTATTTTCACTATACCAGCTACTATTGACAAGTAAATACACAAAAAGTCCAGATTTAGCATTATGAAGATATCCTGTACCGTAATCACCATTGTCTGTCACTTAGCAAAAGTAACAGCCACTAATTAAGCATTAGTGAGCCTGCAAAAGAACAGTGCTTCTAATCCAGCAGACGGACACTGTTAAACAGGCTTCCGTGGACAAAGTCGTCCCTGTTCCTACCATGTGCAGTTCGCCAAGAAAAAGGTAGCACCGAAGAAGGGAGTTTCGAGAGTGCGAATCAACGGACCAGGAATAACGGGTCTTGCAGGACGCTTGCAGACAAGGGTGGAGGTTAACGAGACAGAGGGGAAAAGAGGATGCGAGGAGGAGTGAAGATCACATCAGGTAGTGGACAGGGTTGTTCCCAGCCAGCACTCAGAGGGCCACAGAGAACAGCAACAGATGAGAGATTTTCCAGTGGTCTGGTGTGGCACCTCATGAGCCAGCCAGTTCTGGCTGGAGTGAGGCATTAATCGATGTTGAACTCGTTGCAAAGGATTTTAAGTTATTGGCACCTGATCTGATGTACCTCAACAGATTACGCTTAGGATTTCAAATGATGGTGATGATGTGTGTGTGCGAGTGTTAAGTCCCAGCAGAATATATGCAAACGACTGTCCTGTAAAATCACTGTATTTATATTATTAGAGACATGGTCGCTAGACAGAGTGTGGAGACAGATTAGCAGGTAGACCGA
>JADBJO010000697.1:220000-225000 GCA_016801955.1 Conus betulinus | reverse complement strand
CCGAGAAGATCATCTCCCCCTCATCATCCGGTGCACCTACCAGGACATGAACTGCAGGATTGCCCACGCCGGCCAGCTGTCCGATAGTTTCGAGGTGAAGACCGGAGTTCGGCAGGGGTGCCTGCTGTCGCCGTTCCTCTTCCTCCTGTCATTGACTGGATCATGAAGACCACTACAACAGGCAGGAACAACGGTATACAGTGGACACTCTGGACGCAGCTCGACGACCTTGACTTCGCTGACGACCTGGCGCTCCTGTCACACAGCCACAGCCAGATGCAGGACAAGACCACTTGCTTGGAGACCACATCAGCTGGAACAGGGCTCAAGATAAACAGAAAGAAGACCGAGCTGATGAAAATCAACACCACTGCCAGCACATCAGTCACACAGTCAGTGGAGAGCCCATCAGGGAGGTGGAGTCTTTCGTCTACCTGGGAAGCGTGGTTGACCAACAGGGAGGCACGGACCGAGACGTCACAGCCAGAATCGGCAAGGCAAGAGAGCAGCTTTCGTCATGCTCAAGAGCATAAGAACCAACTCCGCATCTTCAACTCAAATGTGAAGTCAGTTCTGCTCTACGGATGCGAGACATGGCGAACAACACAGACGATGCAACAAAAGATTCAGGACATTTTTCAACACCTGTCTGAGGCGCATCTACAAAATCCGATGGCAGGAAAAGATCCGAAACGAAGATCTGTGGGAGCGTGCGGGACAGGAACCAGTGGCCAAGCAGATACTGCGAAGGAAGTGGGGCTGGATCGGACACACCCTCAGGAAGCCAGGTCCCAGCACCACACGCCAAGCCCTGACCTGGAACCCACAGGGAAAGAGGAAGAGAGGCCGACCTCGCAACAGCTGGTGGCGAGACACTGAGGCAGAGCTGAAACAACAGGGGACCAACTGGACTGGAATGACCAGAACAGCCCAGAACAGAGTGCGATGGCGAAGGGTCTTGCCATGTGATCTGACATTTACTGTTCCTGTAGTGTCCTCTGTAACCTCTCAAATAAATATAGGATTTGTTTTCCAATACCCTCTGCCAACACACTGCACGCGCGCTAGTGAACAAACAGACCTCCTTCATGTGTGTAGCGCGCAGATCAAGTACCTGTGATCTGAGCCAACGCCCCGCGGGATTATGAAAAGACAACAATACACAGCGGGCATCAGGATAGTTGCAGAGGAGATGGGCGCTGCTAAACATTGTCGATCGCCTACTGAAATGCCGTGATGAACACAAACAGAGCAACCTGTTGTGTTTGCATGGCCTCGCAGCTCCCCAAGAATGTGGCGGGTGATCAATAGACCAATGTCTTGAGGGTTTTAAAACAAACGAACAAAACAAACAAACAAACAAAAATGACCCGCCGCCGTGGCTTAATGGTTAGGGTTGCAGTTTGCGGGATGGGTTCAAGACTCATTTCTCCATGGAATTTTGGGGGACCTGACCGGTTCCTATGCAGAGTGTGTTACAGGATCAACTGAGAAGACTGGAATAACATAATCAAGATTCAGCCCATCAATGGATGCGTCTGCGAGAGTGTTGATCAAATTCTCTGACCAATGCAGGTGTCTCTGGCCCGGTTGACATGGGGATATATATCATATTGAAGTACTCAAAGGCTACAGCCCTGTCATGTTGTATCTGACCAGAAAGTCTCTCCATAGCATCATCTTCACCGTCCTCATCCTCATCTATAAAGAGGATCAAATTCTGCGATCTTCCATATCCAGCTTTCGTAGTGACCTCAGTTTCCATTTCCTCTCTGCATCTGTCCTTGGTGTGTTGGCGTGGAGGTGGCCGGTATGGGCCACTTCCTGGGGACTGGCCCTGGACGGACGTGGTGCTGACCTCTGCGTGGACATGGTGGCCCAACCACTGAGCATTTATTATCACCAGCAGAGGCAGAGATGTAGCAGGTGGTGTCCTGCGCGTATGCTGATTCAGAACAGGTTCCATTGAACACTCTGGCAGCAGTAGTGCAGGATCCTCTCTGCTGAGTTGCCTCAGGGCATCGACATCAGCTGCTTCCTGTGGTTTGCCGAGACCGAGGCTGCGGTGTGACAAGCCAGGATGTGAATGTGGCATGGAAGGGGAAAGGGGGGGGGGGGGGGGGGGACATCAAACATAGAGTCAGCCTACACATTACACAGTGTGACACAGCCTACACATTACACAGTGTGACAGTCAGCCTACACGTTACACAGTGTGACAAAGTCAGCCTACACATTACACAGCGTGATACAGTCAGCCTACACATTACACAGCGTGACAGAGTCAGCCTATACATTACACAGTGTGACAGAGTCAGCCTACACATTACACAGTGTGACAGAGTCAGCCTATACATTACACAGTGTGACAGAGTCAGCCTACACATTACATAGTGTTACAGAGTCATCCTACACATTACACAGTGTGACAGAGTCAGCCTATACATTACACAGTGTGACAGAGTCAGCCTATACATTACACACTGTTCATACCCAGGTTATGTCCGTGGGTGCGGTAGCCGATGGGGTAGATGGTGTAGTTTAAGGCCATCTCACACGCGGACTCCATGTGGAAGGCTAGGAACAGATACATCAGCGCCAACTGCTCTGTTGGTTTCTTTGTACCCTGTGCACACTTCGTCTAAAACGAAAGGCAAGAGGAAAAAAAAAATGAAAGAAGAAAAAGAATGAAAGGAAGACAGACAGAGAGAGAAGGGGGGGGGGGGAATAGAAGAACGCATGTGTGCACATTTGCACGTGTGTGTTTATGTGTGTGTGTGTGTGGGGGGGGGGGGGGGGGTATGAGTTTGTGTGTGTATGTATGCGCGCGCGCGCGCGCGCGCGCGCGCGTGCATGCGTGCGTGCGTGTGTGTGTGTGTGTGTGTGTGTGTGTGTGTGTGTGTGTGTGTGTGTGTGTGTAGGCTGACTCTGTGTGCGTGCGTTTGTATCTCAGTGTGTGTGTGTGTGTGTGTGTGTGTGTGGGTGTGTGTGTGTGTGTGTGCATGTGTGTGTGCGTGTGTGAGTGTGGGGGGAGGGGGGAGGGGGGAGGCGGGGGAAAATGAGAGAGGCGCCATGATGACAAAGAAAATGAAGTGAGCTGTGCTGACGTACCTGGGTTGTGTGGAGGAATCATTCCTATGTTACCCAGAACATAGTACCCCGCCTGCTGAGGCTGCCTGGAATAAACACACGCACACACACACACACACACACACACACACACACACACACACACACACACACACACACACACACATTTAGATTCAATTGATTTTTGTTCCAGATGGCTGACAGATATGGCACTGTTTTCTGGCATTTTTAGAATATTTACAAGACAGTTGCATACTGAATCGTCAAATACGTAATTTCAGGAGAACTTGTGAAATTTATTATCATTTATTCATTCTATACACTCTTCATGTTCGTGTTAAAATTGAGGTCCTGTTTGTTACAGAAAATCATTCATTAAGAGATGGAGGAACTTAAATATGTATTGTAATTCAAGACTTTTGACATCTAACCCATTGAACAGTAAACAAGTGGGGCAGTCTTGCTCCCACAAGGAAACCTAACACAGAGTAACTTTTATTCAAGACTGGCACAGCCTTTTAAACTTGAATAAAGTCAGACAAATACAAAGACGAACAATCTAATAGTGGGGGAAAAAACAAGCGCAGGCCAACAACTAAATTGTTTTCATAGTAATGACTTGGCAGAACTTTGAACTTAAGGAGGGGGGGGGGGGGCAGCAGGAGGTTGAAGATGTAAAAACTGGGAACATGAAATTAAGAAAATATGAAAACTCTTCACTGGCTGCATAAGAGTTTTCATATTTTCTTAATTTCATGTTCCCAGTTTTTACATCTTCAACCTCCTCTGCTGCCCCCCCCCCCCCCCCCCCCTCCCCCCCCGCCCGCCTTAAGTTCAAAGTTCTGCCAAGTCATTACTATGAAAACAATTTCCAAAAAAAGGTTTTCCTTGTGGGAGCAAAGACTGCCCCCCTTGTTTACTGTTTGTTGTTTGCTGTTCCCTGCCTCATTTCATTTCCGATTCGATCTAACCCATTGGTTTCATGGTTAACCCATTGGTTTCATTTCTTTGCTTCTGAGCTCTCTCTCTCTCTCTCTCTCTCTCTCTCTCTCTCTCTCTCTCTCTCTCTCTCTCTCTCTCTCTCTCTCTCAAGATGTATTTGAAGCAATATATTTGCATTACGATGTGACAAAATGAATGTCGTGTAAAATTCGGTATAAGGTAAACGACACAACTTCGACAGTATAATATGATGCAGTGTAATGCAAGCATCTACGTGTTAACAGTTTATGTGTTATGCATGTAGTTTTGTGTACTTATGTACATATACATGTCCGATGTACGTGCACGTGTCATTTCCTTTCTTTCTCTGTTTAAGCTGTGTGTGTGTGTGTGTGTGTGTGTGTGTGTGTGTGTGTGTGTGTGTGTGTGTGTGTGTGTGTGTGTGTGTGTGTGTGTGTGTGTGTGTGTGTGTGTGTGTGTGTTCCCAGTCACAGAAAACAACATTATTTCAAATAGAAAGAAAAAGACAGAGAGACAGAGAGACAGAGACAGACAGACAGACAGAAGACCGACCGACAGACAGACAGACAGAAGACCGACCGACCGACAGACAGACAGAGAAACTCAGTTACAAAACCACAAACCCTGCAATACAAACCAAACAGAAAACAGAGGTGAGTGAGTCAGACAGACAGACAGAGAGTTAAAGCGACAGACATAGATAGGTAGATAGACAGATAGACAGACAGATAGACGAACGGACGAACAGACAGATAGAGACAGACACAAAACAGATGGACAGAGAGGCAGAGGGAGAAACAAAGAAAGAGAGGGCTGGAGTAGGAGACAGACGGAAGAGGCAGACACAGCGAGAGACATACAGAGAGAGAGAGACAGAGACAGAGACAGAGACAGAGACAGAGAGACAGAGAGAGAGATGAAAGGAAAGGAACAACAAATTACAACCG
>JADBJO010000697.1:210000-215000 GCA_016801955.1 Conus betulinus | reverse complement strand
AGAGAATGGTTAGGGAGGGGAGAGACAGAGCAGAGAATGGTTAGGGAGGGAGAGACAGAGCAGAGAATGGTTAGGGAGGGGAGACAGAGCAGAGAATGGTTAGGAGGGGAGGAGACAGAGCAGAGAGGTTAGGAGAGAGACAGAGCAGAGAATGGTTAGGGAGGGGAGACAGAGCAGAGAATGGTTAGGGAGAGGGGAGGACAGAGCAGAGAATGGTTAGGAGGGGAGGAGACAGAGCAGAGAATGGTTAGGGAGGAGAAGACAGAGCAGAGAATGGTTAGGGAAGGGGAGAGAGACAGAGCAGAGAATGGTTAGGGAGGAGGAGACAGAGCAGAGAAATGTTAGGGAGGGGGAGACAGAGCAGAGAATGGTTATGGAGGGGGAGTCAGAGCAGGAGAATGGTTAGGGAGAGGAGGAGACAGAGCAGAGAATGGTTAGGGAGGAGGGAGGAGACAGAGCAGAGAATGGTTAGGGATGAGGAGACAGAGCAGAGAATGGTTAGGGAGAAGAGACAGAGCAGAGAATGGTTAGGGAGGAGGAGACAGAGCAGAGAGAATGGTTAGGGAGGAGGAGACAGAGCAGAGAATGGTTAGGGAGGAGGAGACAGAGCAGTGATGGTTAGGGAGGGGGAGGAGACAGAGCAGAGAATGGTTAGGGAGGGGGAGGAGACAGAGCAGAGAGAATGGTTAAGGGGGAGGAGACAGAGCAGAGAACAGGTAGGGAGGAGGAGACAGAGCAGAGAATGGTTAGAGAAGGGGAGGAGACAGAGCAGAGAATGGTTAGGGAGGAGGAGACAGCAGAGCAGAGAATGGTTAGGGAGGAGGAGGAGACAGAGCAGAGAATGGTTAGGGATGAGGAGACAGAGCAGAGAATGGTTAGGGAGAAGAAGACAGAGCAGAGAATGGTTAGGGAAAAGGAGACAGAGCAGAGAATGGTTAGGAGGGAGGAGACAGAGCAGAGAATGGTTAGAAGAGGAGGACAGAGAGCAGAGAATGGTTAGGAGGAGAGACAGAGCAGAGAATGGGGAGGGATGGAGACAGGGAGAGAGAATGGTTAGGGAGGAGGAGACAGAGTAGAGAATGGGTTAGGGAGGAGGAGGATACAGAGCAGAGAATGGTTAGGGAGGGGGAGGAGACAGAGCAGAGAATGGTTAGGGAGGAGGAGGTGACAGAGCAGAGAATGGTTAGGGATGAGAGGACAGAGCAGAGAAAGGTTATTGAAGAGGGAGACAGAGCAGCAGAGAATGGTTAGGGAGGAGGAGACAGAACAGAGAATGGTTAGGGAGGAGGAGACAGGGCAGAGAATGTTTAGTGAGAGAGAGCACAGAATGGTTAGGAAGGGGGAGGAGACAGAGCAGAGAAAATGGTTAGGGAGGGGGGAGGAGACAGAGCAGAGAATGGTTAGGTAGGGGGAGACAGAGCAGAGAATGGTTAGTGAGAGGGAGACAGAGCAGAGAATGGTTAGGGAGGTGGAGGCAGAGCAGAGAATGATTAGGGAGGAGGAGACAGAGCAGAGAATGGTTAGGGAGGAGGAGGAGACAGAGCAGAGAATGGTTAGGGAGGAGGAGGAGAGCAGAGCAGAATGGTTAGGAAGGAGGAGAGACAGAGCAGAGAATGGTTAGGAAGGAGGAGGTGACAGAGCAGAGAATGGTTAGGGAGGGGGACGACAGAGCTGAGAATGGTCAGGGAGGTGGAGACAGAGCAGAGAATGGTTAGGGAGGAGGAGACAGAGCAGAGAATGGTTTGGGAGGAGGAGACAGAGCAGAGTATGGTTAGGGGGGGGAGGAGACAGAGCAGAGAATGGTTAGGGAGGAGGAGACAGAGCAGAGAATGGTTAGGGAGGGGGAGGAGACAGATCAGAGAATGGTTAGGGAGGGGGAGGAGACAGAGCAGTGAATGGTTAGGGAGGGGGAGACAGAGCAGAGAATGGTTAGGGAAGGGGAGGACACAGAGCAGAGAATGGTTAGCGGGAAGGAGACAGAGCAGAGAACGGTTAGGGAGGAGGAGGAGACAGATCAGAGAATGGTTAGGGATGAGGAGACAGAGCACAGAATGGTTAGGGAAGGAGAGGCGACAGAGCAGAGAATTGTTAGGGAGGAGGAGACAGAGAGCAGAGAATGGTTATGGAGGAGGAGACAGGGCAGAGAATGGTTAGTGAGGAGGAGGATACAGAACAGAGAATGGTTAGGGAGGGGGAGGAGGCAGAGCAGAGAATGGTTAGGGAGAGGGAGGTGACAGAGCAGAGAATGGTTAGGGAGGAGGAGACAGAGAGCAGAGAATGGTTAGGGAAGAGGAGACAGAGCAGAGAATGGTTAGGGAGAAGGAGACAGAGCAGAGAATGGTTATGGACGAGGAGACAGAGCAGAGAATGGTTAGGGAGGAGAGACAGAGCAGAGAATGGTTAGGGAAGGGGGAGGAGACAGAGCAAACAATGGTTAGGGAGGGGGAGACAGAGCAGAGAATGGTTAGAGAGAAGGAGACAGAGCAGAGAATGATTACGGAGGGGGGGAGACAGAGCAGAGAATGGTTAGGGATGACGAGACAGAGCAGAGAATGGTTAGGGAGGAGGAGACAGAGCAGAAGAAAATGGTTAGGGAGGTTGAGGAGACAGAACAGAGAATGGTTAGGGAGGGGGAGACAGACCAGAGGATGGTTAGAGAGGAGGAGACAGAGCTGGGTATGGTTAGGGAGAGGGAGGATACAAAGCAGAGAATGGTTAGGAAGGGGGAGGAGACAGAGCAGAGAATGGTTAGGGGGGAGGAGACAGAGCAGAGAATGGTTAGGGAGGCAGAAACAGAGCTGAGAATGGTTACGGAGGGGGAGACAGAGCAGAGGATGGTTAAGGGGGAGGAGGAGACAGAGCAGAGAATGGTTAGGGAGGAGGAGGAGACAAAGCAGAGAATGGTTAGGGAGGAGGAGGAGACAAAGCAGAGAATGGTTAGGGAGCAGGAGACAGAGCAGAGAATGGTTAGGGAGAGGAGGAGACAGAGCAGAGAATGGTTGGGGAGTGGGAGGAGACAGAGCAGAGATGGTTGGGGGGGGGAGGAGACAGAGCAGAGAATGGTTAGGGAGGAGGAGACAGAGCAGAGAATGGTTTGGGAGGAGGAGACAGAGCAGAGTATGGTTAGGGAGGAGGGGACAGAGCAGAGAATGGTTAGGGAGGAGGAGACAGAGCAGAGAATGGTTTGGGAGGAGGAGGAGACAGAGCAGAGAATGGTTAGGGAGGGCGAGACAGTCGGTGCCACAGACGGGACAAGATCTTCCTGTAGACAAGGTGGAGAGAGCAATGTCTGAGGAACCTGATGTTTGCCTGTCCACAAGTCAGGGACAGACGCCCTTGAGCTCATCTCCCTCCATGACCAACGCCTTAGCCAATTCACAGCATGGAAAACAAATCTTTGGCACCTCACACTTATAGTTATAATTCACTGCATGGGAAGCAAGTGCTTGGCACTTGACACTTATAGTGATAATTCTCAGTATGGGAAAACAAGTGCTTGGCACTTGACACTCATGATTCACAACAAAGGAAACAAGTACTTGGCACTTGACACTCATAGTTATAATTCACAGCATGGGACACAAGTGTTTGGTACTTGACACTCAGGGACTTTTGTCCCGAGCGGAGATGCCTGTAGTGATACCCTATCAGCATTCACACCGACCTTTGTCCATGATTGGCACTGATGTTGGCTGTCGTGAAAGAGAACTGGAGAGTCGTCCGCTGTGACAGCCTCACTGGAGATTTCTTGGCACCCAATAAATCAGCAGTGTCACAAAGCGAAGAACTCTCAACTGACATTTTGTGACATCTACACAACTGGTGAGGGGCAGGGGGGGAAACGCTTTTCCTGGGCCATGCAACGGACCAGACTTCAACAGTAAGACACCTCCAAAGTGTGGAAGTAGTGCCTGCTCTCTAACAGTAAGACATCTCCAAAATTTGGAAGCAGTGCCTGCTCTCTAACAGTAAGACACCTCCAAGGTGTGGAAGCAGTGCCTGCTCTCTAACAGTAAGACATCTCCAAGGTGTGGAAGCGGTGCCTGCTCTCTAACAGTAACACATCTCCAAGATTTGGAAGCAGTGCCTGCTCTCTAACAGTAAGACACCTCTAGGGGTATGACATCTCCAAGATTTGGAAGCAGTGCCTGCTCTCTAACAGTAAGACATCTCCAAGGTGTGGAAGCGGTGCCTGCTCTCTAACAGTAAGACATCTCCAAGGTGTGGAAGCAGCAGCGCCTGCTCTCTAACAGTAAGACATCTCTCAAGGTATGGAAGCAGCGCCTGCTCTCTAACAGTATGACATCTCCAAGGTGTGGAAGCAGCGCCTGCTCTCTAACAGTAAGACATCTCCAAGGTGTGGAAGCAGCGCTGCTCTCTCTAACAGTATGACATCTCCAAGGTGTGAAAGCAGTGCCTGCTCTCTAACAGTATGACATCTCCAAGGTGTGGAAGCAGTGCCTGCTCTCTAACAGTATGACATCTCCAAGGTGTGGAAGCAGCGCCTGCTCTCTAACAGTAAGACATCTCCAAGGTATGGAAGCAGCGCCTGCTCTCTAACAGTATGACATCTCCAAGGTGTGGAAGCAGCGCCTGCTCTCTAACAGTAAGACATCTCCAAGGTGTGGAAGCAGCGCCTGCTCTCTAACAGTATGACATCTCCAAGATTTGGAAGCGGTGTCTGCTCTCTAACAGTAAGACACCTCCAAGATTTGGAAGCGGTGCCTGCTCTCTAAAAGTAAGACATCTCCAAGGTGTGGAAGCGGTGCCTGCTCTCTAACAGTAAGACATCTCTCCAAGGTGTGGAAGCAGTGCCTGCTCTCTAACAGTATGACATCTCCAAGATTTGGAAGCGGTGCCTGCTCTCTAAAAGTAAGACATCTCCAAGGTGTGGAAGCGGTGCCTGCTCTCTAACAGTAAGACATCTCTCCAAGGTGTGGAAGCAGCGCCTGCTCTCTAACAGTAAGACATCTCCAAGGTGTGGAAACAGCGCCTGCTCT
>JADBJO010000697.1:202500-207500 GCA_016801955.1 Conus betulinus | reverse complement strand
CAGGAAAGGAGAAGAACAGAGGAAAGGGAAGAGGAGGAAGGACAGGGAAGAAGAGGCGAGGAAGAAAATTTGGGAAGGAAGAAGGAAGTAAAGGTGGAGAAAGAGTTGGAGGAGGAAGGAGAACAAAGACGAAGAAATTCGGGTGGGGGGGGGGGGGGGGGGGGGGGGGGGGGGGGGGGGGGAAGAAAAAAGGGGGTGGAGGACAACGAAAGAAGACGAAGAAGGAGAGAGGAGAAGAAAAAAGAACAAGAAAAGGAAAAGGAAAAGAGGAACAGGAAGAAGAAGAAGGAGGAGGAGGAGGAGGAGGAGGAGAGGAGGAGCAGGAGGAGGAGCAGGAGGAGGAGGAGAAGGAGGAGGAGAACAGCAGGAAAGGAAAAAAGCAGGAAAGGGAAAGAGAAGGGAGGGAAAGAAGAAGAAGAGGAGGAGAGGAGGAGGAGGAAGAAGAAGAAAGAAAGAAAGAAGAAGTAATATTTGCTTAATTGTTATATAGCTTTCTGTAGCAGCAGTTGCACTATTACTGTCATTTAACGTACTTTCAGTTGTTTTTTTTCTGTAACCGTGCAAAAAAAGAAAGAAAGAAAGAAAACAGCGATAGAGAGAAAAAGAAAGAAATGACGTAAAGAGTTCGACGATAACAATATATATTTTTACCCTCGGGTAAGTTTCGAGAGGGGGCATCGTTGGCCCAGGCAAAGACAACCTGAGGTTGAGCTGACCCACATATAGGCTGCTCCGTATCTGTCTGGCCAGTGTGGGAACATGACCTACAATGACAGGGTGCAGAGTGTGGAACAGGCAGATACAGACATTACTAGAAATGATTAGGAATAAGCGTGGGCGCACAAGAGCACACTTAGAAACATAACGTACTCTCATATCAGATTGCACACGCATACACGCGTGCACACGCTCTTACAAACTAACATACACGCAAAGCACAACCCAGGCACGCCTACACCAACCCATCGTCACACACACCAAGTTACTTTTTTGTTTGGTTTTTGGTTTTTGTTGTTGTTAGTTTGTTTTCGAAATCTTGAATCTACTTTGGATTTTCCTACGTTTACTGCGTAAAATGTCTTATTTTGATTGCAGCAGCAAAACTTGAAATGTATAGTTTTGTGACTACCTGCCTGTGTGGAAACAAGGAAGGCTGTTTTTACTGGCCGACTGGCACTCCTTCACTGACATGGGACATTTGACATTCATGTCAAATGATAACAGCATCAAGGTTAGCTATACTTGGCAAGATGCAGCAGAATTTGCCTACATGTGTTCGAGATTTCAGTCCAGCTTTATTTACATCTGCTCTTCTACTTGACAGCACTGGCATTAAATGATGTCATTTCAATACGTTGTAAAACCTTCGTATTTGTCACAAAATTTACGTAAAATACAATTCATAATATTTTACATCAGTGTATAAATCAATAATTCATTTCTCTCGCATTCTCTCTCTCTCTCTCTCTCTCTCTCTCTCTCTCTCTCTCTCTCACACACACACACACACACACACACACACACACACACACACACACACACACACACACACACACACACACACACACACACACACACACACACACACACAGAGAGAGAGAGAGAGAGAGAGAGAGAGAGAGAGAGAGAGAGAGAGAGAGAGAGAGAGAGAATGGTAACGCATGCTCACTTTTGGTACCCCCGTGAGTCAAAGTGGTCAAAAGGAATGAACAAAGCTGCCCTGTTGAAAGAACTAACTCACCAGAACGGTTTGTCAGAGCCGGGCACGCTGCATCCATACACCATCATGTGATGTGCCACCTTCATGCTGGCGTGGGGCACGAAACGCACTGAACGGAACAGCAATAGTTGGGAGATTACTGTTTTTTTCTTTCTTTCTTTCTTTTTCATGAAAAGCCTATGTCACTTTCTTTCTCACGTAAGCAATGGAAAAGCGCGTTCTTTTTTTTTTTTTACCAAGCCACATGAACTTCGAGTGTAATCGATTGAAGGAAAAAAATACGGAATGAATGTTTTTCATACGCATGTGCTTCGTGTTTTTGGTTTTTTTTTTTTTTGCGCTACCTTTCTGCTAGCGTACGCTATACCAGGACAACAAAGAAAAACAAGGAATTTAATTTGGCTCCATCATACTTCATAATGACCAGAACTTGGTTTAGCTGATGAGTATGCGTATAGCGCGCGCGCGCGCGCGCGCACACACACACACACACACACACACACACACACACACACACAACACATGCACTCACTCACTCAACCATGCAATCACTTGCACACACACACACACACACACACACACACACACACACACACACATATGCACATGCACACACACACGCGCGCGTGTGTGCGCGCGTCGTAATCACATGCACGCACAAACTCTCCCTGCCCTAATCCTCCCTCCTCCTCCTCACTTCACTTTCCCTCTCTCTTATCTCCACCCCCTTTCGTCCCACCCTGATTAACCTCTCCAAACACAACAATACACTGACACGTTTCAACACAACAATACACTGACACGTTCCAACACAAAAATACACTGACACGTTCCAACACGAAAATACACTGACACGTTCCAACACGAAAATACACTGACACGTTCCAACACGAAAATACACTGACACGTTCCAACTACTTCTCCCACCACACTCTGCCGGATATGACATGCATTCCGGGGCCGGAATAGCTCAGTGGATATGACATGCATTCCGGGGCCGGAATAGCTCAGTGGATATGACATGCATTCCGGGGTCCGAATAGCTCAGTGGATATGACATGCATTCTGGAGCCGGAATAGCTCAGTGGATATGACATGCATTCCGGGGCCGGAATAGCTCAGTGGATATGACATGCATTCCGGGGCCGGAATAGCTCAGTGGATATGACATGCATTCCGGGGTCCGAATAGCTCAGTGGATATGACATGCATTCGGGGCCGGAATAGCTCAGTGGATATGACATGCATTCCGGGGCCGGAATAGCTCAGTGGATATGACATGCATTCCGGGGTCCGAATAGCTCAGTGGATATGACATGCGTTCTGGAGCCGGAATAGCTCAGTGGATATGACATGCATTCCTGGGCCGGAATAGTTTAGTGGATATGACATGCATTCCGGGGCCGGAATAGCTCAGTGGATATATGACATGCATTCGGGGCCGGAATAGCTCAGTGGATATGACATGCATTCCGGGGTCCGAATAGCTCAGTGGATATGACATGCATTCCGGGGCCGGAATAGCTCAGTGGATATGACATGCATTCCGAGGCCGGAATAGCTCGGTGGTAGAACGACGGATCTTGGTGATCCTGGATTTGCTGGTTCGAAATTTCGCCGGGCCGTTTCGGTACAGGGGGACTTTTCCCGGGAGTTAACATTGGTTCTGACTCCATTTCCCATACAGTCCTTCGAATGAGACTATAAGCCGAGGTTCCGTGTGTGAACGCATGCATAAAATCTTGTGCACACGTTAAATCCTATCACCAACTTTCGGAAGAGAAGGCCAGTTTGGCCGTTGGTATGGATGACACTCTGCCTAGATGCACCCCGCGAGAGAAATGGAAAGAATGAAGGAATTAAGGAAACTGAGTGTACGATAGTGAACAATAGTGACTGGATGACACGGGGGGAAACGACTGAATGATGCGCCAGCTGGCAGCTCTTCAGTCGGCATTACCCAGGTAGGCAGCCTGTTGTGTGAACGAGTTTGGGTTGTAAAGTGGTTAGACCTTGGTCTCTAGCAGAGGAAAGGCGCTATATAAGTATTCATAATAACAATAATAATAATGACAGCAGCTGTACATGAATTGTGCTGACAGCCATTGCAGCAGCCCTGGTGACATGCAGTCTGCAGAACGGGAGGGAGAGCGGGAACAGGAAGACAGAGCACAGGAGAAACTCTCTCTCGTTTATTCATTTGCTTAGAAGAAGAACACAAGAAAAGATGACAGCAGAATTACAATCTTCAGAGACCTGCGCACAAAAGTTATCCAACACACACACACACACACACACACACACACGCGCGCGCGCGCGCGCGCGCGCGCACACACACACACACACACATGTGCGCACAGAGACAGAGAGAGAGAGAGAAAGAGACACACACACACACACACACACACACACACACACACACACACACACACACACACACACACACACACACAGATAACACCTTTATGGCTTGCTTACCATGTGTTTTATCTTGGCTTGTGCCGGCTGTGGATTCTCGCTAACAGTACTGAAGTTACGACTCCTTACAACATTCCCAGTGCACAAACCACGTGTTCAAAGTGTTTACCATTTATCAAAGTTCTTGGCTTCTCTTACAATTTCTCATTGTTGTAAATTTGTCTTCCTTGTGTGAGTCCGAGATGGATGACAACAAACATCGGCACCACAGAACAATAATTTGATTTTCCAGAGATCAGTTATTTACATAAACGAATTGCGTTTATCTCTCTGCCTCTCTCTCTCTCTCTCTCTCTCTCTCTCTCTCTCTCTCTCTCTCTCTCTCTCTCTCTCTCTCTCTCTCTCTCTCTCTCTCTTTTACCTCTCTCTAACTCCTTCTACCCACTCTTCTCCCCCCTTCTCTCTATCTCTCCCTCCCCCCCTCTCTCTCTCTCTCTCTCTCTCTCTCTCTCTCTCTCTCTCTCTCTCTCTGAATACTACTTTTTGCCTAAATATGTAAAAGTGAAGAAATCGCTACAACACTCACATATGTAAGCCTCCTTCTCCTGCAGTCTGTGTGAATGGCAAACCAGGGCATCTGGCTGCAGAAGAGGACACAGACACCGCCTTTTCTCATTATGAGAACCACAAGCCAGGCTGACTGCACCGTTCGGCTTCAACACACCTTTGCTATGAATCTCGTTCAGTATTGACATCATTCTGGGCCATACATACATGATAACTCATGGATCGATTTGTTCTTGTTCTTGTTCACCATGAACTGTTTATGCTGCCTTCTAACCGTATGCACATTACTTTATGG
>JADBJO010000697.1:180000-190000 GCA_016801955.1 Conus betulinus | reverse complement strand
ACGCGCGCAAGTCCCGCAATTTTTTTTTTTTTCAGTCACAGTGATGAACATTCCAATCGACATCTCATGCAGCCTTTATTTCATCACAAATGCTTCAAATGTTTCTTTGTGTTGTTTGTTTATTTGGGTTTTGCTTGTATGTTATTCAACTTTTTTTTCTTGTTTTTTTTTTTCTTCCAAACTTGGCTACGGGTTGTTTCTATTCGCGCGCGCGCGCGCGCGCGTGTGTGTGTGTGTGTGTGTGTGTGTGTGTGTGTGTGTGTGTTGGAGGGTAGGGGGTTGTTTTGTCGCGCTTTTTTTTTTTTTTTTTTTTTTTTTTTTTTTGCTGTTCAGTTAAATAGAAAGGAGTGTCTGTTTTTCCCTTACCGAAATCACTTTCGATCCGAGAAGATTGGAATAAGCTTGTTTTTGTCTCCAGACAACTGCAGTCCTGCCTACCTGCAAAGTTCTCTCCGATGTTTGTGGGAATTTGAAAAGACTTTTTAACAAATCCGCAGTGTTGTGTGCGGGTGTGAGTTACAGAACAGGGGACGGGAAGATACAAAATGTGAGTTTGACTTTCAGTTTTACCACTCCTTTTTTCTTTGGGAGGAACAGGGAGAAGAAACAGGAGGATAAGAGAGGCGACACGGAGACAGCAGGATGAGAGGGTGAGGAAAAACAGGAGGAGGGTAAGAAACGGCTGCATAAGTCGTCTCCAGGAGTCACTTGGAGACGGACAGCCACACGATGTCGGTGGTGATAGTCACAAGTCAGTTAGCGCGCGCGTGCGCGCGCGCGCGCGAGGAGAGAGAGAGAGAGAGAGAGAGAGAGAGAGAGAGAGAGAGAGAGAGAGAGAGACTCGCAACACAGACTGGTTAAAGAGTACAAAAAATCAAAGCAGTTTCTGATAACGCTTATCTATTTCGTTCATAGACTCTCTACTGGCTGTGTTGTAGGCTACTTTCTGGCCAGAGCACATTGATAGGGCCTGACAAGCTGACACGTTGCAAATACTGGTGTAGATAAGGGAGGGGGGGGGGGGGAGGCACAGGCAGAGAGGAGTACAAGGAAAAAATGAACACAGTGAGATCTGACTAAGACGTGTCCATAACAACAACACCAATACTTGAATTCAAGTAAAATAAGTGTTGTCTACTGATGTTCTAATATTGCTTTTTGATATGGATGATAATGGCCTGAAAACAATAACATGATTTTTTTTTAATTTCTAGTATTGAACTGACACGAAGCGTCAAGATAATACATCAATATTCCCCGTTCATAGCAAATCCAAGGGGATTTCTTTCTCACGCTACACCCTTTGTCCTCGGATAATAAATACATTTAGGTTTTGTTTTATATAATCTGCGGAACCTCTTGTAACTTGTGCTTAAGCATGATCAGTCATTGAGAGAAGGGTGTAATCGACTTACAGAGGCTGCACATGGTGGCAACCTTTTTCATGAAACAGGGATTCGTTTCAGTGTAGATGGACGTGGAGGTCAGGCCTATAACAGTGCGATGCATGCAATCAAGCACAAAACAATCAAGCACAAAACAAGAAAAATCATTCTAAATTCAATCACGTACGAGAGAGAGAGAGAGAGAGAGAGAGAGAGAGAGAGAGAGAGAGAGAGAGAGACAGAGACAGACAGACAGACATAAGCACAGAGACAGAGACAGAGACTGAGACAGATAGAGAGAGACAGAGACAGAAAGACGGAGACAGACAGACAGAGATAAAAGAAAAAGAATGGAAACAACAAGGAGCTGGCAAAAAAGCAAAACAAAAAAAAATAAATCAATAAATGATTAAAATAATAGCACGTAAATAAATCAATGGCAGCACGAACGTAGTCAGGCTTAAAGCATAAACCACAATCAGCAGTAACATTTAACTGCACCTGCGTCATCACAATGACCAGAGTTAAAGCTTGTAGACTCTGTGTTTAACACATCTCTTATCCTTGGACGTTCATTCGTCTTTGTTTTAATCCAGCTTTCTAAGCGAAATAACTTTTCATAATATTTTCATTCCGTTCAAAATTGCATTGTCCTATCTATTCAAATTGTTCTGGTCGCAAATTGTTATTTTTTTCTTTAACCGAAAGATTGTATTCAGATGCATTGTAATTTCCTTTGAAATATGCTGGTTATATGGACGAACCCTGGTGTCTTTTAGCCAGGGTACGACAACAACAACAACATGTGTACGTGATCCTTTCTATGTGAATGACCCAGTTGATGACAGTGTTGACGCTGTCCTGTTCATACACCTTTGACATGTCCAGGGACATGGCCCTCTATGCAGCATTCTTTTTTTTAATTTCCTTGTAAGATTCAAATTCACACATGTTTTTCAATATGTCTAATCGAACTGTCCTTTGAGAAATGTCTTCACCCCTTCTAACAGGCCGATATATCCATAGCCTTTTAGTTGTTGAAACCTACGTATCCGGCTTTTACACTCTCCTTTCTTATAAAAAACATGTTCTGTATATGCATCCTTCTTTTCATCCCTCTTCATATCCCTTCAAATACAATAACTCTTTTTGTATACTTTTACAAATCTTTCCCAATGTCTTCAAAGACTTACTCCTTTTTTCCACCCTCTGCATACCGGACTGTTCTACATCTCGGATCCCTGATTCTGTTTCTAAATCCCAAATCCCTATCATTGTTTATCCATTCTATATCTCTATCCTTACTTCTGTGTTCCATGGATCCAGATTCCTATCCTACCTTCTAAACTTCTAGATCCTTATTCTTACATTCAAGTCCAGATCTCAGTTCCTTCATCTCAGTCTTATCCTCCCTTCCACATCTCTGATTCTTTTCACCCCTCCGTTTTAAAACCCAAAGCCTTACTTCTCAATCTGAAATCCTTACCCCACACTTATCAATCCAAGATCCCTACTCTTAAACCGCAGTTTCAGAGCCTTAATCCTCAAATTCAAGAATTAAATCCTTATTCTCAAATTCCGGATCCCTATCCTTATTTGTTAATTCTAAGCCCCTTTTCATTACACTCAATTGCAGATCCCTATCCTTACTTATTAGTTCTAAGCCCCTTTTGTAATGAAAAGGGGCTTGGAACTAATGAATTCAATTCCAGTCCCTTTTCATCACGCTCTATTCCAGATCCCTATCCTTACTTGTCAGTTCCAAGTCCCTATTCCTAACGCTCAATTCCAGATCCCTATCCTCGCGCCTTCCTTTCAGGACCCGCCCCAATTCTCTTACTTCTCAGTTCAGAATGCTGATCTCCCCTCTCCATCCTCCCATCTCCTATTCCCACTTCTCATGTCCGGATGCCTATCCCCATTGGTCCAATTCCAGACCCATTCGCCCCTCCCTATCCTTGTTTCTTGGTCTCCTTGTGCTTTCTCTCCCAGTTTTGCAGGGCCTTGCTTTTGACCCCCCGCCGCGCTCATGGCCGGGCAGTACGTGCCGAACATTTTGTCAAAGTGGTTGAAGAAGGGCTGGAAGTTGTTGGTCAGGGGCTTCTGGTGGTGCATGTCGTGTTTGGGCGACCCCCCGATCAACCCAAAGGGGAACCACTGGTGCGGCAGGAAGGGGAAATCGAATCCGATGTGCGCCTCCACGCTGTGAACGAGAAAGAGGAAGAAAACGTGATTAGAAATCCACTTTCTGTTTTGTTTTCTTTCATAGGAAAGAGCTAAGTTGGTGAGTAAAAACAGTCTTCGAATCAAACTGTGGCGAGAAGATAATTAAGGTGGAGATGGAGAGGACTTTAAGATCTCCTTATCATAACTTATTATAAGATTATCAATCATCTCTCTTTGAATAGAAGCACGGTTACATGTACAAGGTTTCAGCGAGTTTGGAGTGGTCCGTTCAGACTAGACCGTAAAGGGTTCACACACACACACACACACACACACACACACACACACACACACACACACACACATATATATATATATATATATATATACGCACACACACACACACACACACACACACACACACACACACACACACACACACACACACACACACACACACACACACACACACATATATATATATATATATATATATATATATATATATATATATATATATATATATATATATATGTGTGTGTGTGTGTGTGTGTGTGTGTGTGTGTGTGTGTGTGTGTGTGTGTGTGTGTGAAAAATGAATACAATGCTGACAGTAACAGCAATAGCAATCGCAGAAATCGGGAAGGGAAAAATTTAAGTAGAAAAAAAAAAAGGGGGGGGGGGGGGGGTACTTACATGATAGTGCAAGAGAAAATGAATATTCTGACGGTGATCAAAGTAAACATATAAACAAACATACCACGTCAACGTGAATTTCAAACATCAAATCGAAGAACATTCGAAAGAGATGAAAAAGAGAAATCAAGACAGATGTAAATAAAGAGGAAATGGGGGAAGAAGAGGACGGGGCTCAAAATTTTCACAGTAGTAAGATGGCAATGAAGAACGACAAAGATGAAGAGAAATAATCGGGGTGAAGCAAAGGGAGATAACAAGATGCTGAAAATAGCCAGAGCGCAGTTGAAGCGACCTACCTGACAGTGATGGAGACCAGCATGTAGCTCCATGTGGTCAGGGCGTGACAGTCGAAGAACCAGGTGTTGGTGGTGGTCAGGAAGCCACGGTGATGAGCTCCCAGGGGTGCAGGTACTGGGTCACCCAGGAGAAGGGGGAGCTGTAGCGGTGATGCAGGGCGTGGATGGCCTTGTACAGGAACCTCACCTTGTGGTGAGTCCAGTGCCACACGAAGTACTGGAAGTCAAAAATGACCAAGCTGGCCACTTGCTGCCAGACGAACTCCCACAGGCTCGGGGCCAGCTCGGGCAGCTGGGTGGGCGGCTGCCAGACCCACTGGGCCATGGCGGCCGGCATGATGAACAGCACGTGGTTCCAGAAGGTCAAGTTCAGGGTGTCCCAGATCTGCGGCAGGGTGACCTCCTTGTCTGGCTGGATCTTGTACTTGAGGTACCACTTCTGGTGGCAGCAGTATATGTCCACCAGCATGAAGGGGATGCACTGGCCGAAGTAGACGACAATGGACAGGATCACGGGGAACAGCGGGGACATCAGCCATTCCTCGTACCCAAGGCGCATGTCCACAGCGGCTGAAGGATCCGCTGGTCCCGGCTCCACTCCTTCAACACGCCAGTTGTGTTGTTCGCCATGTTCAGCTAAAACCTCGTGCGCTTAACCTAAAAAAAAAAAGATATACGAAAAAGACTTGTTCAGTTCATGCTCGTTAGCAACCAAGGGAAGAAAAGATCTGTACCTGTATGATGGAAGAGGAAACCAGCGCACGAACATAAAAAATTGTTTCAAAAGTGTCTGTGCTGGAGTGGCTCATGTTAGTGGTAACTGGCCTCTTACGGTCACCACAGTCTCAATTCTGGTTAAAAGGTCCACTCCAGAGTGTAAAGATGTGTTGCTTCAACCGGATCATTAGACAGTTCTTGAGGGCTGCTTTTTCCCCGTGGACTCGACTCTCCTCACACTGCCTCCGGAGTCTCTATTATCCTTCCTTCAGGCTGTTCTGGAACTCACGTCTTCATTTCGCCTGCTGTCTCCTTCCAGTGTTGAGGTTCCGAACAATCACTTTCATGTTTCGTTTGAGTACGTCTTTGTTTGTAAAGGAGTTGGGAGAGGCGAGTGTGCCTGATGAAAGTTCAACGTACAAGAGATTTTGGAGGGGAGTGGGGTGGTTAGGTGGTTGGAGGGGAGGGGGGAGGTGGGCGTGTGACCATCCAACAAGTGGTGTGCGTGTCCAATCCGGCAAAGTCCATGTATCTGAGAAAGAAACATGCTTGACCAATGTCCACCATAAAGTGATCGGGACATCGGGGACGGCGTATGTCCCATTCTATCAAAAGTCTTGGAATGACAGGGTTTTCTTCTGTCCCACCTGATCTTATACAAAATCCATCATTGAAGCCAAAGATATGCAATTTTAACAAATCTTGAGAAGACGTGTTGCCAAATTATCAAACTGTAGTCAAATGGTTTCTTCCTAGTGCTGACTTTATCCTTTTCTGATAAACCATTTGGGAAAAAGGGTGAATCAGAATATGAGGCGCTGTCTCTCTGTACCCTTACTACATAGAGCTCTATACTTGCTCTGTACGTAGCTCTAGCGTTGTGTCCTCCGATGTAATGCGGGCCATGATGTTACAAAAGACAGTGTTAAGTGTAACACGACGGCTCCCGCTACTAATTATACCTCACTGGCCGCATACTGACCAACACGGGGCCGTCCTGTCCAGTGAGTTCGTGTAACCCCCCCCCCCCCCCCCCCCTCACACCTTCTCTCTCTCTCTCTCTCTCTCTCACTGTGTGTGTGTGTGTGTGTGTGTGTGTGTGTGTGTGTGTGTGTGTGTGTGTGTGTGTGTGTGTGTGTGTGTGTGTGTCTTAAATCCTTTCAACTTTGCTATCAATTCAATCATTCACCACTCGTAAATCATGCCTCATATGGTTTGGTACATTAGCAGATGTGGTGTAGCCTATCTGGACAACACCGCATGCAGCGGCACTCCTTGATGAAACTGAAACCGAAACACACACGCATGCACACACGCACATTTACACGCACACGCACAAACACACACATACACACAGGTGGGCACCGTCCGTGGTCCTGAACAAACAATATCAGTTTGAGCCAATACCCACAGATAGGAGATACCATACGCCTGCATTCAGGGCCCACAGATAGGAGATACCATACGCCTGTATTCAGGGCCCACAGATAGGAGATACCATACGCCTGTATTCAGGGCCCACAGATAGGAGATACCATACGCCTGTATTCAGGGCCCACAGATAGGAGATACCATACGCCTGTATTCAGGGCCCACAGATAGGAGATACCATACGCCTGTATTCAGGGCCCACAGATAGGAGATACCATACGCCTGTATTCAGGGCCCACAGATAGGAGATACCATACGCCTGTATTCAGGGGCCCATAGATAGGAGATACCATACGCCTGTATTCAGGGCCCACAGATAGGAGATACCATACGCCTGTATTCAGGGCCCACAGATAGGAGATATACCATACGCCTGTATTCAGGGCCCACAGATAGGAGATACCATACGCCTGTATTCAGGGCCCACAGATAGGAGATACCATACGCCTGTATTCAGGGCCCACAGATAGGAGATACCATACGCCTGTATTCAGGGCCCACAGATAGGAGATACCATACGCCTGTATTCAGGGCCCACAGATAGGAGATACCATACGCCTGTATTCAGGGCCCACAGATAGGAGATACCATACGCCTGTATTCAGGGCCCACAGATAGGAGATACCATACGCCTGTATTCAGGGCCCACAGATAGGAGATACCATACGCCTGTATTCAGGGCCCACAGATAGGAGATACCATACGCCTGTATTCAGGGCCCACAGATAGGAGATACCATACGCCTGTATTCAGGGCCCATAGATAGGAGATACCATACGCCTGTATTCAGGGCCCACAGATAGAAGATACCATACGCCTGTATTCAGGGCCCATAGATAGGAGATACCATACGCCTGTATTCAGGGCCCATAGATAGGAGATACCATACGCCTGTATTCAGGGCCCACAGATAGAAGATACCATACGCCTGTATTCAGGGCCCGGGAACCCCTCTTCCTTTGCTCTGTTCCTTCAGCCCCCAACACTTCCCGCGCTCCAGATGACCCGGTCACTGGACAAAGCCACGGAGCTTCTCCTGTTTTCAGGGCCCACAGAGAGAGAGAGACCATACGCCTGTATTCAGGGCCCATAGATAGGAGATACCATACGCCTGTATTCAGACCACAGATAGGAGAGATACCATACGCAGGCCCACAGATAGAGATAGAAGGCCTGTATTCAGGGCCCATAGAGGAGATACCATACGCCTGTGATACAGACAAACAGGAGGGGCGCTTCCAGAGACCCTGTGAGAGACTTCTCCTTGCGAGAGAGACCCGGTCCACTGGACAAAGCCAGAGAGCTTCTCCTGTTATACTTATTCTTCTGGAGAGAGAGAGAGAGAGAGAGAGAGAGAGAGAGAGAGAGAGAGAGAGACAGACAGACAGACAGACAGACACAGGCAGGCAGGCAGACAGGCAGGAAGGCAGGCAGACAGGCTGAGAGATACAGAGTAGGAGGAGGGATGTAAACCTTGTGAAAACTTGCTCTAGCTCTCCTTTTTTTTTCTGTGCGGCTGCTTTTCCCATTCCTTCGAAGTTTTCCTCTTCCTCATTGTGTTCTTCCTTCTCTGCTCAATTATTATTGTTACTACTGCTGCTGCTGCTGCTACTGCTACTACTACTACTACTACTACTACTACTACTACTACTACTACTACTACTACTACTTTGTTCATCATCATCATCATCATGATTATTATATATAGTTTTCATCATCATCATCATTATTATCATCATCATGATCATCACTTCCTTCATTGATTGCTTGATTGTTTACCTGTCTGACTGTCTGTCGGCAAGACAGCGCTAAAGTTACCGCACACATCGTACAACACACACACACACACACACACACACACACACACACACACACACACACACACACACACACACACACATACGCATACAGACAGACAGACAGATACATACATACATACATACATACATACATACAAAGACACAGATAGATAGATAGACAGATAGATAGATAGATAGATACATACATACATACATACATACATATATACATACATACATACATAGACACTTCCATCCAATTGTATTACTAACCGCCATGGGTGTTAAGTGTTTAGTGTGAAAGAAAAAAAACATATACTTTGAAAAGTGAAGAAAGTTAATAAGTAAAAGCAAGTAACGATAAAGTAAAATTTGCAAGAGACAATTTAAGAAATATAAATACATAAAGAGAAAAAAAAAAAGGGGGGGGGGGGTCCCTTTCTCCGTACAAAAATACATGAGGAGCAGCTTGCATGACTTTTCATTTAAAATTGTTACTACTACATTTATGCCCAGATTCATAAGCATCGTGACGTTGGCATGGAATGAATTCTTTCGTATATGTACCCAGTGAACCAAATGTGATGCCAGTATTTTTCAGTTTCATAGTTACACTCTACTTCCTTCAAAAATGCTTGTAGACTAGGTTTCATGTTTTGTATTTTTTACTTTTATAGGAAGAACTTACCCAGTAAGATTATGAGGCCAATAATTTCGTCAATGTTAGTGTTTTCTGCAACACCAAGGAGAATTAGACCCATATGTACTGACAGAAGCTGACAGTTACTATGTTTTTCTTTCATAAACTGCTACATCCATCCACAAGGCTGAAAAAATCGGCTTTTATATAAGTAATGCTCTACCGAGTCCTTTTCTTTTGTGACGAAAATTACTTTTATTGCGTGGGACTATACCCACGTTTCTTGAAATATTATTCGTAACTGATATTCTATTTTGACTTTTTTATTTTTCTTATTTTTATTAGAACTGCTTTTCAATCAATTGATGTGATTGTTTCCCATTTCAACAATAGTTTAACGGTAAATGTTTCCCACTACCTTTAGTAAGATCTCGTAATAAGCTCTGGATCCTTTATCTACACTAACACACTTTCACAGCTTTTGAACATGACCCACCAGTGCTCTCATAAAGTCTAAATGCAGTTACACAGAATGTAGTATTTGTATCCATTTGGGAGCATGAGTAAAAAACATTCCTAATCCAAGCAAATCTTAGTGCATTAATATACTTTTCAATATTAGGTGTAACTATTCCCCCTTTTTCAACACTGTATGAAGAATATTTCCTCTTAATTGTATTAGGGTTGTTGTCCCATACAAATTCATAGAACCTTTTTTGCATTCGTCTTCTGTGAAAGTTCGAAGGATTTGGAAGTAGTATAAACAAATAAATGTGTTCTCATAGATTTGAGATTTTATTACGGCAATTCTCCCAAGAGGTGTTACAGTCCTTTAAAAACCATGCCTTGAACAGATTCTTAACTTCG
>JADBJO010000697.1:160000-172500 GCA_016801955.1 Conus betulinus | reverse complement strand
GTCGCTCTTCACTCCCCCCCCTCCCCCCCCCCCCCAAAAAAAAAAAAAAAGTATAAAATGTATAGTCAGAACCCCTTTCACAAAGTTCGCCATGTCCAGCAAGCTCAGTTTCACTGAAGCTGTGATGTCGATGTTATACTGCTCGAGTTTTTTTTTTTCCACTTAGAGTTCTCCTCTGAGCCCAGTTTGCATCGTCTCTATCCAGGAGGGTGCATACAATCCATGTACCAAGGGTGAGAGGAACAGTCCTCGTCTTTTTTTCCTTTGAATTTTGACCGCTGTTGTGGGGTCCCCTCAAGCTGTGGTAGGCTGGCTAAGAAATAATACAGCAGGCATCTTTTCTAGCCCCTTCCTCATGTTCTGGAGGTGAGCAGTGCTATCCTGAAAAGGGCTGCTCAGTTGCACAAGTGGCTGCCCAACTCCACTGCTGCTTCAGTTCAGTGGTGAAACCACCCTATGGCCTGAGCCGCCTGTGTACAGGTTTGTGGCTACGGCTGCCAGTGTACCCACACCTGCCGCTTCGTCGCTAGCCGATTGCCACACGACTTAGGAAGAAGACTGGGATGAGGTGAATAGGGATAGATGGAAGGATTATGATGATGATATTGATGATGGTGATGGTGACAGAAGTGACTTGCACGGTGACTTCGTTCAAAGTGAGGAGTGGTGCAATTCGTCCACCTCGCTCTCGTCCAACATCATCAGAGTTCAGCAGCAAGACAGGGTGAACACGGCTGGAGATGGAGTCAGAGGCAGTTGATGGCCGTGATGTCTTTCATGTCTGTGACGAGTTTTAGGGATGCAGGTGTGGTTCTGTAGGGGAAGGACTCAGAACGTTTTCTCTGTTGAGACTTATAGAGTAGATTGCATATTAAGATTTCCCTTTCCACCCTCTCTCTTAACGATGGAAGGAGCAACTTTCCGGTACTGGTCATCGCAAGAAATTTTTATTTTTCTCGGGACTGTTAACAATATTCAAGAGTGGCTTAGAATAATATTCCTGAAGATTGTACTCTTGAAAAAGCTTCTAGATCCGAATGACAGACAGAATTAGTTTGTTGTCAAGTAGCTAGAGTCTGGCTTGGCGAGTCCTCACACTAGCCCTCTGGCTTTCAGTAAATGTGAGAGGTCTCAGCCGGCAAAGGATTAGACAAGCATATACATCTGCCATAATTTTCAGACTCCACTTTCATTCGTCACTCAGGTTTTGAGGGGAGTTTGGTAAGTGGTATGAGACTTAATAAAATGCTAAACAATGGAAGGCAAACAACTCTTCAATTTTAGTTATAAACTCAGCTGAAGTAACTTGGAATGCACTTAGCCCAAGTATACATGTTGAGTAGAGTCACCTGCTACCAAGCATTAAGACAATTAACAGTATTCATTAAGTCACCTTAACAGTTTTCACCTAGTATAGACACATATTGTTATCCTGTCAGAAGATGGCAGTCAGTAATCATCTTACCAGATAATATTGAAAACTGGCAGAAAGTCGTGTTAGTAAAATAGAAAGCTAATCAAGCATCTTAACAGTGGCAAAAAGTCAAACTATTACAATAGAAGTTTAAAATGAAATGAGGCAGGGAAGAGTAAACAATAAACAGTAATCAAGTAGGGTAACTCTTGCTCCCACAAGAAAACCTAACACAGAGTAGTTGCAAAGTGAAACGACTGCAGGCGGAAATCTAAACAATCTTAAATAAATGTCAGCGAACCGCCCAGAGAAACGTGGACAAACGAGTCACAAGACAAACCACAACGCGCTTCGACCTCTTAGGTCTTCTTCAGGTGCAACAAACATGAAACAAATAACGAAAATGCACTTAGCTTTGATCGCTTCTGTGTTCAGCGCAAGCGCAAGAAAGAAGGCGATTTGTTGCACCTGAAGAAGACCTAAGAGGTCGAAGCGCGTTGTGGTTTGTCTTGTGACTCGTTTGTCCACGTTTCTGGGCGGTTCGCTGACATTTATTTAAGATTTGTCTAACACAGAGTAACTTTATTCAAGACTGGCACAGCCTTTTAAACTTGAATAAAGTCAGACAAATTTGTCTGACTTTATTCAAGTTTAAAAGGCTGTGCCAGTCTTGAATAAAAGTAACTCTGTGTTATGTTTTCTAATGGGGAGCAAGAGTTACCCTACATTTTCTTGTTCATTACAATAGAGTTCTCCTCCGGTCGATGATGCCTGTCTGATAGATGGGCTGTCAGAGAACCTGGTTTGTAGTTAAGTAGCTGTAAATCTGGATTGACAAGTCCTCAGAATGATCCTCGGGCTTTCAGTAGATGTGTGAGATCTCTGCTGGCCAAGATACTATAAACATACATGTATCTGCCTTATTCTTTAATGTATCTGCCTTATTTTTAATCTCCCACTTTAGTTTTCACCCAGATTTGAAATGGATTTTAATCAGTGGTACGAGGAAGTACAAAACTGCCACACAGTTGAAGGGAGACATCTCGTACGTTTAGTCACAAACTCAGGTGAAGTAGGTACTGGAATACACTTAGCCCAAGTACACATGTTGAATGGAGCCACCCACTAGGAATGATTAAGACAACAGTATTCATAAATCACTTTAACAGGTTTCACTCAGTACAGGCTTAAAGTCATCCAGCCAGAACAGGGTGTTCAGTAATCAGCTTCACTGGCAAAACGTTATACTGTTAAAATGTAATATTCATCAATAATCTTAACAATTTTTACAGGTTTGACAACAAAAGGTTAAACTGTTACAACAGAATGCTCATTCATCATTTTACCAGTATTGACATAAAGCTATAGGCCTGCTGTCAAAAAGCATGGCATAAATACAAGCAATGCAAATTCTCACTCAGAAACTTAGTTTCAACATACAGTTCTTCTGGGCTGGTCAGTCAGCCTTGACACAGGATCTCAGAATAAGAGAATTAAATGTTCACTCTCTGGCATACACCAGAGTGTGACACTGACTGTAGTCAGTCTTAGAGCCTTCGGTGGAACAGTGGAGTGGACAGGCTTGATCTCCCTTTTTGTTTGTGGAGCTACCTCCTGTCTCTGAATCCTGTCTGATTGACAGGCTGTCAGAGGAACGGGACAGCCAGTAATATCATTATACGAAAGAAGGGAGGGTTAAAAATCTGATGGGGGTAGGGTGGAGTTGGTCTGGAATGAGATCCCCCATTTTCCAACACTTGTGGTGTGACCTAACGTAGTTGGGATCAGACAAGACAATCCTCGAGATCCTGGTGTTGTGGTATGACCTAACGTAGTTGGGATCAGACATGACAATCCTTGAGATCCTGGTGTTGTGGTGTGACCTAACGTAGTTGGGATCAGACATGACAATCCTCGAGATCCTCGAGATCCTGAGATCCTGGTGTTGTGGTGTGACCTAACGTAGTTGGGATCAGACATGACAGTCCTTAAGATCCTGATGTTTGTCAGCAGTTAACGCTGATAAACAAAACTACAATGTCCCCAACTGTGAGCAACGTGCAGGCACGGACCTCTGGTCTGTCCATGGAACTGGCACAAAGGACGGCCATATCGCACAAGTCATTGCCACGGCTCTAGCCTGTCACTCCTAGGCAAGTGGACAAGGAGACGGGGGAAGGGGAGGCGGCGGTTTCTTTGTTGTACGGAGGGTGCGTGAAGAGATCCTGCTGTCAACCGAGAGCAATCACTGCCTGATGAGATAAGCAAGAGAGAGAAGAAGCCAGTGGAGTGGGCGAGCTGCTCTACAGTTACGTCAACGTTCTCAGTTCTTTTGTCGTCATCGGCATTCGTCTTTGCGTCGTCAGTTTGCTGTATGAGACAGCTAGACGGACAGACTTTGAAAATTGAAGTTGAAAATTAAATAAGGCAAGGAACAGTAATCAAGTAGGGTAACTCTTCCTCCCATAAGAAAACCTAACACAGAGTAAGTCTTTTTTTCAAGACTGGCACAGCCTCTTAAACTTGAATAAAGTCAGACAAATACAAAGACGAAAAAATTTAATAGTGGGGTCGGGGGGGGGGGGGGGGGGGAGAACAAGCGCAGGCCACCACCCCTTCGTCATCACAGTAATGACTTGGCAAAGAGATCTGAACTTAAGGCCGGGGGAGGGAGGTTGAAGATGAAGAAAAATGGGAATATAAAATTAAGAAAATACATTACAAATATGAAAACTCTTCACAGCTGCACGAAGGAACCATCGAAATCTCTTCTGAAGACAGATCTATTTTGTAAAGCCTGTTCCCAGGCAGATCTGTTTTGAATTGCCTGCTCCTAGCCTTTTCGTCCGTTGGATCGGACTTCTCAGGGAAACACGGTTGATTGTATCTCTGCTCCTGGCGTCAAATAGAGACACGCCACAGTCCATAATGCTGTGGTGTTCTCGCCACCAAGGGTTCAAAAAAGAATCCAACAGCACCCTCAAAGCAGCAGCAGCGAAGGGTAGTGAATGAAAGAAAAAAAAATAGGGGGGGGGGGGGGGGGGGGGGGGGACTGAAAAACTCAAGACGTTATGCAAACAGTACAAAATGTAGCGGACAATCTTTGAGCGTACGCCTGAGGATCCACCCAAAGATGCAAGAGAGATCAAAAGACAAACACAAAGACAGACAGAAACAAACACAAATAACCTCGATTTAATTGAAATGAAGCTGAAAATAAAATGAGGCAGGGAACATTAAACAATAAACGATGACAAGACAAAATCTTTATTTACGAGGATAAGATAAGCACTGATATGCTTTTTTACATCCAGTCCTCGCCCTGAGTGGGGCCTACAACATGCAGTGAAATCAATTAATGTAGAAAGCAAAGAAGCAAGCAAAGCGGTCATATAATCATAGAGGAACATCAAATGAAAATAGAAGAGAATTGAAAACAAAACAAAAATAGGAATAATAATAAACAAACAAAAAAAAATAGAAATAAAAATGAGAATAACAATAATGAAGAGAAAGGAGAGAGAGGGGGTAGGGAGAGTGAGGTGGGTTGGGGGAACATATGTAAATGTACTACAACGTCAAGATTAGCTTGTATGAAAAACAGACAGTGAAATGAATATGACAAAGTACGTACATATTTTTGAAACACACACTCACATACACGCACGCTTGCACGCACAGAGAGAGAGAGAGAGAGATGAGAGAGACAGACAGATACATAGACATACAGAAACACAGACAGAGAGGCGTGTTTTGTGTGGTGGGACTGGCAAACGTCACGTCACAATAACGACTCTGTTGATACTTACGGCTCCATAACAGCTCTTGTGATATCTAATCGATCACTTGCAGACCACCGGTCTGTGTGAGGCGCTTTTCAAACACACGTCCTAATAATTGACAGCAAGATACGTTCTGATAGCTGACAGCAACGTGTGACAGCAAAGTTCGCCGCGGTTGATACACTATATAACAATGTCATGTAATGGACGTACCGATAACCCGCTGATTAAAACGATATCCGAGCATAGACGAATACATTATAAGAACATGTTGACCGTCTACTGCGTGTTCGAATCACGTCTGTCTGTCGAATGCACTATACTCCGTCATCCATCTGCACCACAGAGAGATTTTTTAAGTACATTTACGAACAAATACTGATTAAGAAAGAAAAGAGAGGAGAAGGAGTATAAGAAAGGTGGGGAGGAGAGGGACTGGGGAGAAGAACTGTGGAAACTGAGTGTGTTCATTACGGATTCTCATTTTTCTTGTTGGTCTTTCTTGTTGGTCCTTGTCGTTCACTTTATCATCATCATCATCATCATCACCATCATCATCACCACCACCACCACCACCACCACCACCACACCATCATCATCATGATAAAATGTTAATTCAAGCCAGAGCAATGTTTCACACTTGTAAGGTATGTCTTGTTGTTGCTCTTCTTCGTCTTCTTCTTCTTCTTCTTCTTCTTCTTCTTCTTCTTCTTTTCTTCTTCTTCTTTTGCATGTGTTTCTTTCTTTCTTTCTTTGTGCATTCTATTTTTTCTACTAGGTTGATGTTGTTGTCGTTGTAATTCATTGATCATGGCCTTAAATCCAGACAACGCGGGGAGAGGTTATAGCTGAAAGAGGTCACTGACATCTGCTGTTTGTTCAGTACTTTTTTTACATTTACTTTATCAATATCATCCTGCTGATTTGGAACAGGGCAGGATTACGGAAAGGGGGATGGGGGAGGAGGGATCCGGTGGTAAGGGAAAGGTAGGGGAAACTGAGGAGGGCTTGTGTTAATTATATTGAAGTTTAACGTCCACAGGCACCTACGATAATATGGCAAATGGGGATAACGCACCCCGAAGACGGAAAGTTAAACACGTATAATTAAAATACTACATCTATAGGTGAAACGTCAGAAAAGGTAAATTGTCAACTTACAGGTGGAAATGAAGTTAGGACGTTTCGACACTTAGTGTCTTCATCGGCAGAATGAGTTAGTGACAGACAGAAAGAAAAAGATAGCAACAACAAAAGTAAAAGGCGAAGAGTGTTCACACACACAAAAACAACAGGTACACAGAAGATGAGCACAACTAACAAGGATATGGGAAGAGAGAGAGAGGGGGGGGGGGGGGGGGGGGGGCGACAGGCAGGGGGGGGGAGGGGGGGGGGGGGGGAGAGGCCTACTTTTAAACACACATCCTAGTATACATATGCACCCTTCACACACACTGACAAGGGTGACACACATACTGACAAACAAACGAAAATTGTTAGAAGCCTGGAAGACAATGCGGTCACTCCTGTGTGCGCGCCTGGAATACAGTGTGACCCTGTTGGCGTGCGCTTCAACAGCCCGCAACACAGCTTCAATCACTCAAGAGTTGCTGTGGTCTGGCAGAATCATGCAAGTGGCCCTTACAGACTGTTCATGGAGTCTACAGTCATCGCCCGCGTCCGCACCCGCGTCCCAAATGGACTGAACACAAGGAGTGACCGCAGTGTCTTCCAGGCTTACCCTAACAATTTTGAATAAATGTCAGCGAACCGCCCAGAGAAACGTGGACAAACGAGTCACAAGACAAACCACAACGCGTTTCGACCTCTTAGGTCTTCTTCAGGTGCAACAAACATGAAACAAATAACGAAAATGCACTTAGCTTTGATCGCTTCTGTGTTCAGCGCAAGAAAGAAGGCGTTGAACACTTTGCAACTAGAACTAACAATTTTGGTTTGTTTGTTTGTCAGTATGTGTGTCACCCTTGTCAGTGTGTGTGAAGGGTGCATGTGTATAGTAAGATGTGTGTTTATAGTAGGCCTCTCCCCCCCCCTTCCCCCCCCCCCCCCCCCCCCCCCCGTCCCTGTCTTTCCTCCTCTCTCTCATCCCATATCCTTGTTAGTTGTGCTCACCTTCTGTGTACCTGTTTTGTGTGTGTGTGTGTGTGTGTGTGTGTGTGTGTGTGAACACTCTTCACTGTTTTCTTTTGTTGTTGCTATCTTATTCTTTCTGTCTGTCACTAACTCATTCTGCCGATGAAGACACAAAGTGTCGAAACGTCCTAACTTCATTTCCACCCGTAAGTTGACAATTTACCTTTTCTGTTGTTTCACCTGTTGTGTCAACATGCTGCAGTCAACCTCCAATTCTTTTTGCAAGTGCACTTCAACAGCCCTACATTTATACCTCCAGAATGACAACACGTTAAACTGGAAGGGAAGTGGTTCTTCCTTCTTTCTTTTTCTTTCTTTCATTTTTTCTGTTGGGATTCGAACTCGCAACCTCTGAAATGGGTTCTGTATCACTGAGTCACCCTGACTCGCGCAGAGCTTAAGGCACAGTATTCAATTTGAACTTAGCCCATGAGGTTGAGGAAGGTTAGAAAAAGGAGACAGAGAGGAGGGGGTGGGGGGACAGTGTAGATGTACTCGTAGTGTTTGGGTGCGTGCGTGCGTGCGTGCGTGCATGCGTGCATGCGTGCATGTGTATGTGCAACACAGAATGTCAACAAACATGTCGTTTTGTTGGCAAAGACTTTTGCGCGTTACACAAAACATGTAACTCCTTAGCATTAGTTATGCATATCACTCAATGTCACCAAGTGAGCCTGTATGTGTGACTTTCACACGCAACAGGTAGACATGAATAAATGGGACACACACACACACACACACACACACACACACACACACACACACACACACACACACACACACACACACACACACACACACACACACACACACACACACACACACACACACACTGAGAGAGAGAGAGAGAGACAGACAGACAGACAGACAGACAGACAGACAGACAGAGACACAGAGAGAGATAAAACAACAATAACATTTAAATCATTCTGATTTTCTTTTACTCGTCTGATACGTGACTTTGCTATATGTAACGCCGTACATTCTTCGTACATTGTTGTATTCGGTGATAATCTTCACCCTTTACCCTCTACGTGTGTCCCGACCGCTTATATCTTCCTGTCGTTATCGCCTGAACAGCGCTTATCACCATCCGGCGACTATCAAGCTCTTATTGGCCTTGGACTGACATATTTAGCGACACGCCAGGTTACAGAAGTAGTGATAAGCTTAACAGCAGAAGAAGTAGGAGGACAAGGAGGAGCAGAAGCAACAGCAGCAATAATATTGGAAGCAGCAGAAACAGCAGCACAGTAGTGATGATGGTGGAAGCATCAACGGCAGCAACAGTAGTAGTCGTAGCAGCAGCAACAGTAGCAGCAGTCGTAATACTTGTTGTATCAGAAGAGCAGTGGTAGTGGTCGTAGCAGTAGAGACAGAAGCAGCTGCAGTACTAGTGGTAGTAGAGAAGTAGCAGCAGCAGCAACAATAGCCAGAGCAGTAGTGGGTGTGGCAGAAGCATCTACATTGACACTGAGGTATCAGCAATAGCAGTAGAGGCAGCATAAACAGTGATAATAGAAGCAGTAGCAACAGCAGCGACAACAAAAACAGCATGAATGACAGCAGCAGCAGAGGCAGCAGTAATAGTAGTAGTAGCAGCGGGAAACTGTAGAAGAAGGAGGAAGAGGAGCAACAACAGTAGCAGCAACACAATAAACAGTAGTAGTAGTAGTAGTAGTAATAGTAGTAGTAGTAGTGTGATAGTAACGGCAGCAGCAGCAGTGGTAGTGGTAGTAGCGGTATTAGTAGCAGCAATAGCTACCAGCATTAGCATCAGCAACAACAACAGAAGTAGCTGTACGAGAAGAAAGATGAGCAACAACAGCAGCAGCAACAATAACAGAATAGCAGTAGTGGTAGTCGCAGAAGTAGTAGTAGTACTCACCAGTTTCGTTCAGTGGAATACCATTTGAATCAACGGACAACCTACGTTATTTTGGGTGTAGGCTTTGACAGAATGCTGAACCTGTGTGACTGATTATGGATGAGGGCTTACAACACTGTCCAAGAGCAATCTTCTTCAATTGGAAAGGACTCAGAATGAAGCAGTGAGACTGATCCTGGGAACAACGAAGGACACACCAATTGAAATTATGCGATACCTGCTTGACCTTCCTGTAATGCAGGCAAGACACAAGCGAGAACATGTGAAGGTATATTTCAGAGCTCTTGAAAATCCCCCAAACCAGCTACATGTGGCGGTCAAGGAAAACAAAAGGCACTCGGCGAGGACGTGGAAAATCATGGATGGGACAGGCAGGAGACAACATATAGCACTCAAAGAAACGAAGCAATGGGAAAAGCGTTCAGACCACTTTAAACACCTCCACCAAATTGTCGTCACTCCAGAACTAAGAAGACACGGTCGAGAATGGCCAGAAAGCAAAACGAGCGCAGAAATCCAGATGCAGAAAGAAAACCTTTGCACGAAAGTATTGTTATATACACTTACGGTTCTGTGACTAAAGGTAAGTCAGGCTTGGGATACACAGCGGAGCAGAATGGCCGAACTATCCAGGAAGATAATGGCGTGTACAGTTTAAAGACTTCAAGTTTAACAGTGAAGATAAAAGCAGTCACGCAAGCACTCCACTGGCTTTCATCCACAGGCCAGTTTCAAACTTCAAAAGTGGAGAGTGGAATGGGAAGCACTCCTTGGCATGAAGTAATGCGCAGCCTCTATTGGAGAGACTTATATGGATGTACTGCCCCTGGGCATGCAGGAGTTAAAGGAAATGAGAGAGTAGACACACTGGCAGGCAAGGCAACAATAAAAAACTGGATGCAGCTTGGCCGATCTGATGTGATAAGAAATCAAAAGAATCACCTAAACAAACAAGAACAAAGCCACTATACCATAGACCATCTTTCCGTCTGAAACATCAAGAGAAGAAGTGTGGCATACATCCAAACTTAAAGGAAGAGCAAGAAACGTCACCAACCAAAGAAACATTGGAATAATCTCAAGGCCAACACTGCAAAGACTCCTGGAGATTGGGACAAACTCATACTAGGTGTTTCCAATAAGACACAAACGATCAAAGGCATGTCAACTGAGATAAGATTTTGAATCTCACAGGGATGCGTGTATACTGTGACGTGTGTGCACTGGTGGGTGTTTATCGGTGGGGCGTTGCAAGTGTGTAAATTAGAGAGTCCACAGATGTGAGTGTATATGCATAGGTGTGTGTGTGTCTTTGCCAGTGAAATATCGGACAAAACGGCCGCTTACTTAGAGCCGGCCGTTTTGTCCAACCAAGGCCCGTTTTATCCGACAAAAGATTGAAAGTCGGACAAAATAGCCGGGTTTTTAGCCGTTTTGTTCGAGGTTGGACAAAACGGCCGGGTCGGACAGAACGGCCGGCTACATACGTGTTATGAAATAGCATTTGACTATGAACGTTTTTTGCTGTTAACATGCTCTAGTTTGATTTTTTTTTATCTAAATAAGTTATTATGACTTTGTATTTCACTCACTTTTTGTAACGGCTTTGATGTGCAGTTTATCCTGAAAATATTTCGTTCTGTACCACGTTTACCCAGCTACCGTTTGGGTATGAAGGTCCAGCAGTTCTCTTTAGTAGCACAAACAGCTTTGCAGCCCATTTTAAAACACAGACATTTTTTAAATTCTAACATATTAATCATTTAAAAGTCCTCCTTCACTACGGTCACTGTCATTGTTTTCCTTTCATCTTTTCAAAAGCTTTACGGTTGCTTAATATTCTTTGCCAAATAGATTTATACAACAATGTGTTAAACTGATTAAGAATTACTTCTGGGATACCTATACATTGCATGAGGAATGTTAAGTGGCTGACAATACAAGATTTATCTATGACAATTTTGCCATGTATACTGAGATCCCTTCCCATTGTTTCATCAAATTATGTATTCTTTTAACTCGCCTTTTCCGACTATCTTCAATATTTCTAGAAATTATTTCTGTTTGAAAAAAAAAAAAGAGAGAGATTCTTATTCTGTCAACTACGGGAAACGGTAAATTGCGTTCTTCTCCTCCTTTACCTAGTCGTATTGCTTTTGTTTTGTGCAAATTCAGTTTAAGTCCTGAAAAGCTTTCGAAGGAGTAAAGTGTGTTTAATACACTATCATATCGTCTCTATTAAGAAGTAATGTCGTGTCATCAGCTAATTGCCTTATTTTCAATACAGCGTTATCATTATTTGTTGGTATCATAATGTCTCAGATAGGGCTGTTCTTATCTTTATTGCCAAAAGTTCTACAGACAAAATAGAGGCAAGACCAGAGAACGGACATCCTTGCCTAATTCCACAATGTACCCAGACATCCATCCACCATGGTTAATGCTACTCTGGCAGTTGCTGGTTAAACTGATACCCATCTCTAAAAGCCACTGCCGAAAACTTTTAAAACATGCAAAATATTCTTTTAAAAAGTTTGAAATGGAGTCGAAGGCTTTAGAATAATCTAGAGCCACAAGATATCATGCTTTACCTGTTACATCTAAATAATTTATTGCACCATCTGTCGTTCTTACAACTGTTGCTATGTTTCTACCCTTTATGTAACCCACCTGATCCTCATTAACCTATTTCGGTATTACCCTTTCTAATCTCATCTCTAAGCTTTTTGCAGGATTGTATAACCACAATGTTATCGGTCTCCCAGTTGTTCAACTTATCTCTGTCTATGTCATTACATTTGTGAAGTAATGTTATGACTCCTTGCTTTGTATGAAAAACAGTTATCTTCTATTAAATGAATCGTTGAATAAATCAGTTACTAAATGACCTACTTTGCTCCAGAAGAATTTATAAAATTCCGTGGTTATTCCATTGCTTCCCAGAGCGGAACCATTTTTCATCATCCTAAGAGCATCAGTCGTTTCTTTCAGTGTTACTGCAACTTCACATAATGCAGCGTCTTCTTCCTCTAAACGCGTTATGATTTTTTTCTCTCTCAAAACCTGTCTGTGGTTGCCTTTACATCTGCAGCATTTGTTTGCTGGTAGGTTGTTTACTGATTGTACAGCGTTTTGTAATATGATATGTGTTCCCCCGTAGTAATTCTTTCTAGCGATTAATAATTTCCCCTGAGTCATTATCAAGCCGAGAGATTAATTTGTTTTTCCTCTGGCTTTTTCTAAACCTAAAAAGTATTTTGTA
>JADBJO010000697.1:100000-155000 GCA_016801955.1 Conus betulinus | reverse complement strand
ACCAGGGAACACACACAGTCCGCACGCGCGAACTCGAGCGCACACACAGAATCTCCCCTCCATATATACATACATCTGGTCTGCGGTTTCCGGCCGATACACGCGTTGCCTAATGTGCCAAGTTGGTTCACTGGTTTAACACCGAAATCGCGGTCAGACGGATGGCGTGCGTTGGATACAAATCCTGCTGACATCCTACAACAAAAGTAACCACAAGAGAGAGAGAGAGAGAGAGAGAGAGAGAGAGAGAGAGAGAGAGAGAGAGAATGTGTGTTTTCATTATTTTCCATGTGTGTGCGACACACGGCCTGTGTGTGTGTGTGTGTGTTCAACTCAACACATATTGCTCATAGCCAGCCGACGGCATTGGGCCGTGTCAGTCAGTCTGTCACACCGTTGTGTGTGTGTGTGTGTGTGTGTGTGTGTGTGTGTGTGAAAAGTTATGTAACTGATTTAGTCTATGTGATTTGATCGATGTCATCGCGAGTGTAAGTGGGTGTGTAGATATGGGCAGACATAGTGTGTCACAATGTGTTTTAGCACAGTGATGACTGCCTCAAGTCGTCAGTGACGACTGCAATCAGTCATTAAGACCCGCATTATTCTGACGCGGACGCCAAAAAAAAACGCAGCCCCTGCATTCTCTTTTCCTGCCACCTAACACGTTATATGACCAGAGGAAATTACTGTCATGACAACCCGTCCGGACTGTGTCACTGTTGTTTCATGTCCCCAGTTTCTCCATCTTCAAACCCCCCCCCCCCCCCCCCCCCCCCCCCCACCCCCACACACACACACGCACACACCACACACCCACACACACACACACACACACACACACACACACTTTAACTCCAATTCTTTGCCAAGTCATTATTATGAAGACAGTTGAGTTGTTGGCCTACGCTTGTTTTTTTTTTTCCCCCCACTATTAGATTGTTCGTCTTTGTATTTGTCTGATTTTATTCAATTTTAAAAGGCTGTGTCTGTCTTGAATAAAAGTTACTCTGTTTTAGATTTTCTTATGGGAGAAAAAGTTACCCTACTTGTCTACTGTTTATTGTTTACTGTTCCCTGCCTCACTTCTTTCTCAATTTCGTTTGGATTAAATCGAGGTTATTTGTATTTGTTTCTGTCCGTCTTTGTTTGTTTGTCTTTTGATCTCCCTTGCATTCTTGGGTGGATCCTCAAGCTTAGGCTCAAAGATTGTCCCCTACATTTTATACTATTTGCATAATGTCTTTAATTTTTCAGCAACTTTTTTTCCTGCTCACACTTTTGTTTGGTTTCATTACTACCCTTCACTAGCTGCTTTGGGGAAACTGTTGGATTTTTTTTTAACCCTTGGAGGTGAGAACACCACGTTATTATGGACTGTGGTGTGTCTCTATTTGATGCCAGGAGCAGAGACAAAACCATTCGTGTCTCTTAAGATGAGTTGTCTGATTAAGCAGACGAAAAGCCTTGGATCAGGTAATACAAATAATTGGAACAGGCAGTACAAATAATCTGCCTTCAAAAAGGCCTTGGATCAGGTAATACAAATAATTGGAACAGGCAGTACAAATAATCTGCCTTCCAAAGGGATTATGATATGGTCCCTCATGCAGCTAGCAAAGAGTTTTCATGTTTAAAATATATTTTCTCAATTTTCTGTTTCTCCATTTTCCATCTTCTTTCCCCCACCCCATTTAACTTCAAATCTTTGCCAAGTCTTTATAATAAAGACGGTTGACTTGCGCTTGTTTTTTTTTTTCTCCCACTATTCGATTGTTCGTCTTTGTATTTGTCTGATTTTATTTAATTTTAAAAGGCTGTGCCAGTCTTGAATAAAAGTACTCTGAGTTACGTTTTCTTATGAGAGCGAAATTTACCCCATTTGTTTTTGTTAATCGAAGCCTTATCTGACACAGCATACAGGGTTATACACCATGCTTATATTCACAATATATCCTGGCGTCAGCCAGGCTGAAAGATACAAACACCTGCAGAGTTGGTCAGGAAATCTGAGCAAGAGTCTCATTCGTGACAGGAGTGTAGGAAAATCCGAATGTGTGTTTCGGTCTTCTCAGCTGAGCCCGCAGCGAAACTCAACTTTGGGTAGGACACAGTCGGAGCAGAAAAACCCCCACACAAAAACAACCCTGATGGGAAACTGAACCAACGACAATGATGTCGGTGTTACCAACTCATTCTGTTAGGTCACAGCAACGTCTGCAAATGTACCTGCCGAGAGTGGGTAGCTGTGCATCTTTGAGAAGCAGAGTTATTAGCCTACTGACTTTTGTGCCTATATTTACATCATCCTCTCCGGGCCTAGTCACATTATTACAGGTGATTTCAGTCAAAACAATGCCGTACATACATCCTAAAATGTGTGTATAACGTGCCTAATCAAAGTCACAACGATAGTCATTTTACGCTCGTTACTGAGGGTAGGCCAGTGTAAGTGTGTTCCTTACAAACTGAGCAAGGACAGTAGTTCCGTATTAATGTCCGTGACTGTCGAGAATTAAGTTGTAACTTCTTCAACAAGTGATGGCAAAACTATAGACAGGTTTTTTTTTTTCACGTTTAGGATAGTCAAAGCAAATGGTCAGAACTACGAGATCTCTAACATGCGCGCTCGTATCTTCCTTCCAGTCTGCCATCATGTTCAGTTTGTTCACATCGGAAGAATTTACTCATTCATTCTCACGTCATAAAACAAATTCTTGTTGTGTATGGTAGAAGGTGGGAGGGGTGTGTGCGAGATTGGAATACAATTACCATGAGTTACACATAATCACAGGCTCGTTCATTTTCGTTTAGGCAATTACTCACTGCACGGGCCCCAACGAGGAGGCATTATTGGCCAAAGGGAAATAATTGATAACTCTGCAATGATCATCACAATAACTATTTCAAAAACGTACATCGCTCTTAATGATTTGTATTGTCCGAATTAAGCTGTTACTAATATTCATACATCACTTTTACTACAGCGATAATTACAATTAGGCCATCATCATTGTTGTGAATGATAAGTTAATAAGTAAACAAACAATACCGCGAATGGAGATGAGCAGTTAAAGTTCGGAAGAATAGTGTCCCCTACCGCGAAAGCGGTCCGTTCGCGTACTTCTGCTGTAAGTATTACATCTGGTGCGCGTGTTTATTTGATAGCGTCATTATAAGTCGTGTTACACATAGGTTCATCTTTCAACGTTATTTTCACATGCATGCGACTGCTTTGGTCTTTTACTGGAGCATGTGGTAATAGATCACTACTACTACTACTAGATATCTGGTGATTGTCGCTCGATTGTCTTGCAGTCATGTCATCATCATTGTGACGCAACGGCAAGGAATGGAACACAACGAGTTTTATTAGCTGCATTCTGGAACTGGTTGAGAGGACATAAAAGTTAAACATTACAGTGAGAGAAGGTTGGAGGAGTAATTATCAAAACTAGCTCATGCTGGAACACACACACGCACGCACGCACGCACGCACAAATGTGCATGCTCACACATACACCACATATGCACAGTTTTGCAGGCAGTTTTATCCAGAAAGCATTGATCCAGATGTCTATGCTGCATGTGTGTTAAGCCATGAGTCCACAGTGCAAAGATGTAACAGCTGGAGAAATGACTAACAGAATTAGTAAGAACAGATAGTGGGTGGGTTCTGATGAACTACATTTGGAACACTAATACATACTACATAGACAGACAAAACATACAAATCTAGTTTATGCTGGGGTTAGCTTATCACATTGTGACTCTGTTAAATCAGTGGATGCTAAAACATGTACACACTTGCATGAACACACACTCACAATCACACTGTACATACACACACATACACACACACACACACACACACACACACACACACACACACACACATACACACACACACACACACACATGTACACACACACACACACACACACACACACACACACACACACACACACACACACACACACATACACACACACACACACGCACACACACACACACACACACACACTCACACACGTACGCGCGCACACTCACACACGTGCACACACACACACACACACACACACACACACACACACACACACACACACACACACACACACTTACTTTTTAGTATTAACTGGCTACAAAGAATGTACTATCATAATGCTAGACAGATGGACTCTTGATTTCTTTAGTTCTAATTGTGTGTGTGTGTGTGTGTGTGTGTGTGTGTGTGTGTGTGTGTGTGTGTGTGTGTGCATGCTCGTGCACTGGTGTGTGCAGATATGTCACAGGTCTCCAAAATGTCCTCTGGTTCCAGTTCAGAATGGATGCGAGAATGCAGTGTGTGTTACACAAGGGGACTTGAAAGGGAGTTTATAACATGGTAAGAGTCTGATGTACTTTTCAATGGTTAATTGTTTATATCATGCTTTTTTCTCATTAATGAGTATGTCTTAGTACACACAAAAAATGCAGAATACAGTGTGCAAAGTTAAATGCTGATAATGGAATTTATGCAATGTAAAATGGACAGGCAAATAAGGAGGTGAACAAATATTTCTTCTTCAGAGGGCACAATCCACAGGCACAACAAAATAGTATCCCCAGATTACAGCCAGCATGGGAATGAGTATAAATGGTTAATTTTCAAGTCTGAAGGCCTGCTGAAAATGATTCGTTACCAATAGCTGTGGCAGTGAAGAGTCCTCTGTTCGATGCTTGCATGTGATCAGCTTGGCTGTATTACAGTATCAAAAACTGTGACTGTGAGTTGTGGTTTACCCTGGCTGGCAACAAATGATGCATTGTTCAATGACTGATTGTTTGAAGCTAAGATAGAAGTATTTCACCTGTATGCTTCAAAATGGTCTGCTGCCACATCTTTTATCATTTTCAAATCAACATCGTCCAGTCATGCTGCAGCTGTGCAGGTAAAAATGCAAGTGATTTACATCCAGCCATGTACAGACAGGGATGACTAAGTGTTGTGTCAGTGTGTAGTATTCACAGTGAAATCAACAAACTAGAGAGAAATCTCAGGGAAGGAGAGAGGCCAGAAGTTACCAGTGGAAAAGAAGGCTGATGCCCCATGATTTTCATAATATGTTTGTCAACAGTGTGAAAAGTCAGACTGCTCAATGTGAGCTGTAATTTGGGTGTCTCAACAGCAGGCACATGTAACTGCGGCTCTGTGTTGTGTGTTGTGAGCTTTATTGAAGAGAAAACACAAAATGAGCAAGTCAGGCAAATGTATTCTGCGGCTCTGTGTTGTGTGTTTGTGAGCTTTGTTGAAGAGAAAACACAAAATGAGCAAGAAAAAGAAGTCAGTAGAAAGGATTCTTCACACTGCGCCAAAACAAAAAGCAAAAAAAATCTGTGTGTGTGTTGTGAGCTTTATTGAAGAGAAAACACAAAATGTGTAGAAAGGATTCTTCACACTGCGCCAAAACAAAAAAGAAAAAAAATGGTGTGTGTGTGTGTGTGTGTGTGTGTGTGTGTGTGTGTGTGTGTGTGTGTGTGTGTACATGTGTGTGTGTGTGTGTGTGTGTGTGTGTGATAAATCAGTGTCAGTTAACAGTCGCCACACACCACCTCCACTCACCTTTCCACTCCCATCCTATGCCTTTCAACAATTTGGGGGGGGATTTGGGATGTTAGTACAGTGAAGTTGTGAACTTCTTTGCATCAGGTGCCTCAGCTTTAAGGAAATGGAACCCGGCCTCAGAAACTGCGGAGTGGTAGTTTTTATATACCCTTTTAGTTTGAATTGGGAAACTGAAGGTGCAATCCTCATTAAACAAAAAAAAAAAAAAAAAAAAAAGAGAAAAGATAAAAGAAAAAGGCATGGAGCCCTGATCATGTGAAAAAAAAAAAAAGAGGAAAATTCTTGTGAGTGTTAACAAAAAATTCAAAGTTACCGTGTTGAAGATGGCACATTGTCAACTGTTTTGGTTGTGAGTAGGGTGGGAAAGGCTGTAAAGCTGTGTTGTCTATTTCTGTTTGTGAGAAGGGTGGGAAAGGCTGTAAAGCTGTGTTGTCTATTTCTGTTTGTGAGAAGGGTGGGAAAGGCTGTAAAGCTGTGTTGTCTATTTCTGTCTGTGAATAGGGTAGGAAAGGCTGTAAAGCTGTGTTGTCTATTTCTGTATGTGAGTAGGGTGGGAAAGGCTGTAAAGCTGTGTTGTCTATTTCTGTTTGTGAGAGAAGGGTGGGAAAGGCTGTAAAGCTGTGTTGTCTATTTCTGTCTGTGAATAGGGTGGAAAAGGTGTAAAGCTGTGTTGTCTATTTCTGTCTGTGAATAGGGTGGGAAAGGCTGTAAAGCTGTGTTGTCTATTTCTGTCTGTGAATAGGGTGGGAAAGGCTGTAAAGCTGTGTTGTCTATTTCTGTCTGTAAATAGGGTGGGAAAGGCTGTAAAGCTGTGTTGTCTATTTCTGTCTGTGAGTAGGGTGGGAAAGGCTGTAAAGCTGTGTTGTCTATTTCTGTCTGTGAGTAGGGTGGGAAAGGCTGTAAAGCTGTGTTTACTGTTGCAACAAAGGGTAAGCAGAAAGCATTGCTGTTTGTTCATGAACTTTGATTATCAAGGTTGTTAGCAGAGGATTTTTTTGGGCATTGGTTTTATTTGTATTGTTTGTTGCTGTTGTTGTTTTTTTTTTCTTAAAGGAGAGCGTTTCTTGCCTTTGCTATCAGTAATAACTAAAGTATACTTCTGCCAAGTTAAAAAATATAACATTCTCACTATCAGGTTTTAGAAATCTATACAGGCAGGTCAAATTACAGACTTACTTTTTCAGACGTTGTTGAAAGAACACTTTCTTACACAATTACTATTTCTAAACTGGTGACAGTTCAGGCTGTGGAGTGATGCTGCTGTACTGCAGCAAGGAATGCCAGGGGAAAGACTGGGATGAAGGGGACACATCAGTGTCTGGCAGCTTCTGCCATGGGACCTTGTGTGCACAGATGAAAAAGTATGCAGCCAGAGAACCAGAGCTGTGTGATTTTCCGTTCATCTTTGCTAAAGGTGTGTGGTGTATGGTGTGTGTGTGTGTGTGTGTGTGTGTGTGTGTGTGTGTGTGTGTGTGTGTGTGTACACCAGCCAGCTGTTGATGTCTCTATGTGTTTGTCTGCTGGTCGTCTGCTGTCTGTCTTGTGTCTGTCATCTAGTGAGTGACTGAAAACCTAGATGTCATTGCATTTGCTCATTGGTATGTCAGTGTGTCATTTTTTGTATGCTTGAGATTTATTGTATCAAAAGCTTGGATGAATTAAGAAGCGATGCCTAAACAGCTTCAAAGTCTATGTCATATATCACCCAGTGTTGGGGTGGACCATGTGGATGTTCTTTATGTTGATGAAGTGCCAGTGTATGGGACTCTGTGTAACTTGTAAGGGTTTGTGATTTTTTTCAAACAGTGTTTTATATGGATGGAAAGAGAAAGAAATGTCTTTTAATTATGTGAACAATTACCATTTTGAATGGATTGATAAGAAGCCTATTTAGTGTATAAGCGCTCGTTATGTAAGCTGCTTCTAACAGTTTCTCTGTATTGCTCTTTTTTCCTCCACATTAGAGACAACAGACAGAATGTTCCATGAACACAAAGCAGTGGACTTTCTGAAACGGCACGGTGTGTATGGTCAAGGGTTATGGAGGAGAGAATCACCACAGCTACACACAACACAGACTGTGAAAAAGTGTGGTCAGTGAGTACAACTTCTTTTAAATGTAATAGAGATGATTCAGATTTCTGTATAAAAACAGTTGACTGGTACCATGCAACAATAACTCCTTTGAGTTATTAAATGTTTGTGCAAGAATCTGTTAAGTGTTGAAAATCAGTGCTAAACTTATTGTTGGCCCTCTGTGTATGCAGGCATGTGTGCCTCTTTCAATAACATGATTTAGAAAACATTTGATTGTCATGATATTCACAGAAAAATAGTAGGAAAGGTGGAAAAGGTCTAATAAAAGTTTGCCATAGTTGAGTATTTTCTTTCCAAACCCCCAGTGGTAAGATCCTCTGTTTTAGTTGTGCAATAGTGCAGTTGCTTGGGACATGCGGTGTAAGAGTGGGGGGGGAACGGGGAACTGAGCGAAGGAAAACACGATTGCATCTGTACAATCGTCCGTCACCGGTTTGTACGACGTAGGTCCTGCCGGCCCTCCTGTTGATGACTATGGCATTCTTCCAGATGGTTGTGGACTTGTCAATCGGTTGGATCTTGACTGTATCACCACAGTCTAGTGGTTTGATCTTTCCGTTGACTGTACCTTTCGGCTGTATTTTGACGTTTGTTTTCGAGATGTTCTTTCTCTTGGCTGGTGTAGTCTCCAGCAACAGGCTTCAACAAATTAAATGTGATGGGAAGTGCTGTCTTTGCTCGTCTGCCCATGAGGCGTTGCATTGGGCTTGATGTTAGTCCCTCTTCTGGTGTGTTCCTGAGGTTCAGGAGACCTAGATATGGATCTTCCTTTGCATATAGGCATTTCTTCATCATATTTTTGGCCACTTTAACGGCAGTTTCAGCGGCTCCGTTAGCTTGGCTGTGTCCGGGCTGGAAGTGACATGCCGGAAACCCCAACTGTTGGCGAAAGCCTTGAACTGTTGTGATGCAAATTGAGGACCATTGTCACTTATGACCGTGTCCGGTATGCCATGGCGGGCAAAGTGTTGTTTCATTTTGCTGAGAACTGCTTCTGCTGTGGACTCCAGTAGATAGTCCAGTTCAAAGAAATGACTGAAGTAGTCTACAGTAATGAGGTAGTGTCGACCTTGGATTGTGAAGATATCTGTCCCCACCTTTTCCAAGGGCGGTCTGGAACCTCGTGCATGTAGAGAGCCTCTGCTGGTTGTTTTGCACTGTGAGAAGTGCACACATCACATGCTCAACGAAATGACGAATTTCTGCTGACATCCTGGGCCAGAAGATGAGCTGTCATGCTCTCCGTACACATGAATTGATGCCCGAGTGTCCTGCATGAACCTTTTCCTTCATTTCTTGTCTCATAGCTTGTGGTATGATGACTCTTTCTCCCCAGAGGACAATCCCATCTTGTACGGTGAGTTCATCTCTGTAGTCGAAGTAACACAACGAGTTTATTAGCTGTCTTGATGAAGGCCAACCTGTGAGAATCACATCTTTGAGTTGAGTCAGGGTATTGTCTTCTGCTGTTCGCCGCTTGATCTCATCAAGGCGTTGTGGCGTGAAAGGTGATAGTGTCAGCGAATTGATAGATTCTGACTCTGTATCTGTTCCTGTAGAAATTGGTGCTCGTGACAGGGCGTCTGCCACAGGTATCTGCTTGCCTGGTTGGTACTCCAATGTGAAGTCATATGTTTGTGCCCTCAAAAGCATGGACTGTAGGCGCATTGGTGCTTTCGACAATGGTTTCTTGCAGATTGAGACGAGTGGTTTGTGATCTGTAACCACTTGTACTTGCCGGCCGTAAGTGTAGTGGTGAAACTTCTGGAGTCCAAAGAGCAGAGCAAGCATTTCCTTTTCTATTTGTGCGTAGTTCCTCTCTGTGGGAGAGAGGGTTCTGCTTGCAAAAGCAATTGATCTGTTATCTTGCATGAGTACGGACCCGAGGCCATATTCACTTGCATCATTGGTGAGTGTGAGGTTTTCACTGGGTTTGTAGAAGGCCAGAGTGGGGCTGTTCATGATCTTGGTTTTCACTGCTTTGAAGGCATGTTCTTGAGAAGATGTCCATATCCACTGTACATCTTTCTTGAGTAGGTTTTGAAGAGGGTGTAAATCCTCTGTAAGGTGTGTCAAGTACCGTGAGAGGTAATTAACCATGCCCAGAAATCGTCTGAGTTCCTCCAAGTTCTTTGGCGCTGGGTAGTCTCTGATGGCTTTCACCTTTTCAGGGTCTGTTTGTAAGCCATTCTTGGTGATTTTGTATCCCATGAATGTGATGTTGTCAGAGCGTAGGGATAATTTCTCCTTGTTGAGCTTGATCTGTTTTTCCCGACATCTCTGTAGAAAAGCCTGGTAGTGTCTGTCATGTGCTTCCATTGTTTCCCCGTGGATGATGACATCATCAGTAATGCATTCAACACCTGGTAGTCCATGAAGCGCTTGCATCAGTTTCTTCTGAAATATTTCTGATGAAACTGAAGTACCAAAGGGTAGTCTTAGCCAGCGGTATCTGCCAAAAACATGTCTGAAAAGTGATCAGGAAGCTTGACTCTTCATCAAGCTGAATGTGCCAGAATCCCGCTGATATATCCACCATGGAAAACACCGTGGATTTGCTGAGATCATGAAGTATATCTTCAAGAACTGGTAGGGTGCATCGTTCTCGTCTCAAAGCTTTGTTAAGCTCCGGAGGATCAATGCAGATTCGTAGTTTCCCTTTTTTCTTTGTGACAACTATTTGATTGACCCATGGTGTAGGTTCACTCACTGGTTTGATCACTCCATCTTCAACCATCTTGTCAAGTTCAGCTTTAAGCTGAGGCCTGAGAGAAATTGGTGTGCGCCTGTCAGGCATGATGACTGGTTTGCTTGTGGGTCTATTTCAAGATGTTGTAGGCCAGGTAGTTTTCCAAGTGATCCATCGAAAACATCTGCATACTCATCTTCTGGTGATGCAGAATGAAGTTGTGTGCTACACGGATGAAATTGTCCTTTTCTATGTTGATCAACCCCATATCTTGTGAAGTTTGCAGACCAAGTAGTGGAGTAAAGTTGCCCTCAAACACAATGAAATCCACTGTGTATTGTTGCTTGTTCTTTGGATTGGTTATTGATTCTTTGGTTTTGCCAACAGGTGTTTAAGCTGAGTTTGATTCCACATTTTCATTATCTTCTCGGTTGGTACTATGTGACTAGCAAACTTTGCCGGCAGTATGTTCACAGATGATCCAGTGTCTATCTGAAATGTTATTTCTTTTTTTTTTTTTTTTTTTTTTTGCTGTCCCAACCTCTGCGCCACCTCAGAGGCAGTGCACCCACGCCGCTCATTCCGACACCCCGTCCACAGCCACAGCCCAGTCGGCCCCGCCGCAGCCCCGGCACCGGCAATACACAGGGAGCAGTCAATATCAAGTCGTCAAGAGGCAACCCACCGAGGAGACACTGCACTGCTGCCGAGCCACTTCAGTGGTGTTCAGTGGCGCCTGTTCTGATCTAACATACGCAGGACACCACCTACTAAGCCCCCTACTGACGACAATAATTGCTTAGTCGCGGAGCCGGCGTGAGTGAGCTCTCCCTCCGGAGGGCGCCACCACGTCCGTCCAACGACAGTCCCCATAGACTCGCCGATACCGGTGACCCCGGACGGAACCAAACCAGGGCCACAGACGTGGAGAGGACATCGAAACTGAGGCCACCATGAGAGCAGGGCATGAAGGGCCACAGAATTTGAGACTTTTTTTTTTTTTAATGCTGATCGATGAGAATGAGGATGATTAAGATGATGCTACGGATTTCCATTTCGGTCTGAGACTACATGACAGGGCTGTACTCTACGCTTCCTTTCATAATATATCCCGGCGTCAACCAGGCCCGAGAAATACAGACACCTGCAGTGTTGGTCAGGAAATTTGAGCAACACTCTCAGAAACGCATCCATTAAGTGGATGAAACTCGACTGTGTGGTCCCAATCTTCCCACAGCAAACTCAACTCTGGGTAGGAGCCGGTCGGGGCAGAAAAACCCACATGACTTCTGATGGGATTCGAACCCACGACCTCCCAGCCGGAGAGTCCGCGACGCTAACCACTTCGCCACGGCCGCTGGTCGAAATGTTATTTCTTGTCCTTGTACCAACATAGCACACTTCACGTCTTTGTTGGACTGACCAACACTGTTGATCCAGTCCTCACTGTCCATGTGTCTTGCTCCTAGTTCTGTTTCTTCCTGTGCCTGGTTCACACCTCGCTGTGTGTCCCTCTTGTTTCCAGCAACTGTGCATTTGCGGCTGAAGTGATTTTTTCCTGAACAACGAAAGCATGTTTTCCCATAAGCTGGGCATTCTTCTTTACGTAGCTTATGTCGTGTGCCACAGAATTTACACTCCCTGACTTCCAAGCGTGTGTCTACCTTCATTTTGTGAACAGCTTCTGTGTTTTCCATATAGTTCATAGCTCTGCCCTGTGCCATAGCATTTTCAGCTGCTCTGCAGATATCTACACATTTCTCCAGATTAAGATTCCTCACTTTCAGAAGTCCGGTTTGTGTGTTGGGGTCCCGGATTCCAAGCACAATCCTGTCTCGAATCATAGAGTCCATACAATTTGGGCAAAACTCACATGTCTTGCTGAGACCTCGTATTGTGGAGTAGTAGAACCTTTCAAACGATTCTCCTTCTTCTTGTTGCCTCTGATTGAATACGAAACGTTCATATGTAACGTTGACTTGACCTACAGCAAATTCTTCAAATCTGTCCATTATCTGTTGTACTGTAGGAGTGTCACTGTCAAAATGAAAACCGTTGTACACTCGAAGTGCTTCGTCAGAAAGGCTGTGCAGAAACATGGCAATTTGATACTCTTCTTTTTGTTTGTCTAGCTGTGCAAGAAGTGCGTACGTTTTGTATCTCTGCTTGAACACTTTCCAGTTTTCGGCTGGATTGGAACCTAGTACAAAAGGTTTGGGGGCTTTGATGCCCCGAATTGGCGACACATGTGTCTCATCGTCTGTATCTCCCATGATGATAGTCGTTCACTATGATCAGTATGGTGAAAGTCTAGATCTGCGGCCGCTAGTGTCAGTCCTTATTTAAGGGACAGTTATTCAATTAATAACTACTTTTTCTAGAGAGTTAACACATGGATGTAAACCATCCCACCGCTGCCACCATGTTGCATGCAGCCTTCATACAGAAGTGGAGACGAGGCAGAAATGGAATAGACTCACAGATAAGATGGAGCCCAGACACCCGTTAACTTCCATAACAGATTTAATCACGTGACTTCTGCATACAGAGCTATCTGCCAATTTGTAGACCACGTAACAGGAAACATACACAATATTTTCACAACAGTTCACAACATGATAACTTACATGTTTACATTATAAACTATATTGTTAATAGACATGAAAGTGTCAGTTACTTTTCATAAATTACTTTAGATTTAAGATAAACACAACAGACAAACATGACAATGTATGAACTATTGTTCCTTTTAATGTACAGAGGCATGCATGTTTTTGTATCCTAGACCATATAACTTTGTTTGTTAGAAGTGTGTGTGTGTGTGTGTGTGTGTGTGTGTGTGTGTGTGTGTGTGTGTGTGTGTGTGTGTGTGTAAAGTGCATAACATTTATGAATTCAGGTTTTGCTCCATCCAGCTTACTATCCACTTATGGAGGCCCGCTACTCTTCCTGCAGTGAAGGTTGCCACCAGGAGTGTTCCAGATATTCCTATCTGTTTTTTCTTTCCTGCTGAATCCAGGAGCAGCCTTTCTCATTGAGGTTCTGGAAGAAGACCCATAGAGATGCCAACTGTCCCAATTTTGTCACAGTTTGTGACTGCTAGTTGCAGTATGTTCCAATGTTACATTAATATCAAAACTGGTCCACCTAGGTAGGGTTATTTGCCTGCTTTCATTGGACTGGTGGCTTGGTAGTTTCATGATACACTTGATGTACTGTGCAGGTGGTGTGATAGTGAGTCATAGTAGTATTGTACTAGACTCAGGTGATGAAGCTGAGCTAGAGAGCCAGTCGTGGGCACTTTTACACTAACCCTGCATTAGGTGAACTAGGTGATTTATCTTCCTAAAGGGAAAGGATGTGACTTTTTTTATCAGGTTATCTCTGGCTGGCTTCTGCTTCATCATGGATTGTGACCAAGGATATTCTGAATTTGTTAAGCAGTCCAGTGCTGTGGATCTAGCTGCAGTGTTTAAAAATCAGCAGTGAGTTCAGAAATTTGGCCATGTTATACAGAAAAGTACCTATGCATCATGCTGTCCATCCTTCAGAACATGCCTACGTGTTGTATAGATAACAGAACTGTACTTTGTTGCAGGTAAACATTGTGTGTTCACTATGTAGGTAAATGTTGTATGCATGCTAGTGCAGCAGTCTTCCTAAAGAATTCAAAATCTGATGAAATTTGTAAATTGCTCCTTAAAATACTTCAGGAGGATTGGCATCTCTAGGCTATGTTTGAGGGCTATGGAATCTTAAACTTGCAGGTATTTCTGTGGCTAGTAGTGTTGCTATGGGATGGCGCAATAACCCCACGCCAAACCCTGTTGTCATTCACCCAGGCCTAGGACCATCCATGGCAGAACTGATCATGTACTTCTCAGCTGTTGTGCACGTATTAAACAGCTTTTGCTTTATTCAAGTTTCCTGTGTCAGTCAATGGCCATTGTCATTTACATCTTTCAAACATAATTATCTTCCAGTCATTTACATTTTTTATTGTTTTTTTTTTTCTACTGTCGTCATGGACCTGCTGCACAAGGTGAACCCTTGATGATATGCTGCAGGTTATTTCACCAACAAGGAAGAAGACAAATGGGTGCTGAAGGAAGAAAGTGTGCTGCTGGCATCGTCACCACACTCTGGTGCTCCGTCACGTTCTGCTCCTCTGAGAGACTGGCAGCAGTACTACATGTTCAGGGGGCTTCCACTTCACTCTCCAGTGGCGGCTGTATTGACCTGCCCTTGACCCTGTATTTCATTCTGACTGAATGTCTGAAGAATGATGGTAAGTGAGGGTGACTGATTTGAGGGCAAAGAATGAAGATATACCAGTATCTTTTGATGATTGATAGATTGTTGGGACACTTTTGTAAACAGATAAACGTGTTGGCATTGGGTTGTTGCCGAGTGCTGATCACTGCATTTTCCGTGGAATTTAGGGACTGTTGAGCAATGGCTGTCTCTCCATAAAGTATTCGGACTTTCATCAGTGTACTTCAGTGGATTATGGAGAATGGTAGGTGATGGCCGTTTCCAGTCCACATATTGTGGCATTCAGGTGCTGAGTATACCCACAGTGGGTTAGTGTTGGTGCTTGGAATGCTTCTTTTCTGTCCAAGTATTCTGACATAAGCTGCATAAATAACTTCAGGATCATTTCAGTATAAATGGTGGGTCTTCATGCCTGTCTGTATGAAGAGAGTTCAGGCACTTACAATTGCGTAAAATACTCATATATTGATTTGAGATTATGTTGTAAAATTGATGTTATTCCTACACACGCGCACGCACACACACATACACACACACGCACGCACGCATGCACGTGCACGCACATGCACACACGCTCAAGCACATGTGCCCACTCCCACCAGACTCCCCATCCATTCCACACCACACCCCTACACTCCATCGCCACCCCATAACTCCCCTGCCTTCACTCTCCCTCTCCACACACATACATGCACATGTGTATAATAATCACACGCGCGCACACACACACACACACACACACACACACACACACACACACACACACACACACACACACATGCATATGGTCATCTCCAATGTTAGCAAAGTTTGAGAGGGGAGATAATCAAGAAGTTTGGATTTTTGTTCGTTCTTCAAATAATGATTTTCAGCACTAGAATGCGTTACCTCTGCTTCATTGTGTGTACAGAGTTTTTTAGTATTTTTATACTTTTAACAGATTCTGGTGGATGTAATGGTAATGGCGCTGTTTTGTGGTTTTAACATTATTGTGTCTGTCACTGCATGGTAGGACAGTAAGGGTTGCCTGACTGCATGTGGTAGGGGATCACTTGGGTCAGGCATGTGGTGAATGCCACGACCTGCCCTCCAGGAAAGAACAGTCTGCAGCAGAGAAATAAGATTGTCTGTAACATTGGCAGGCATGTCAGTTGTCATGTTTTCAGCTGTTTTTTTTTTCACAGCTGATTTTCTCTTTTTATTTTGGCAGATTTTTTCATTTTTGCTGCTGGAAATCTTTGGAACATCACCTCACCGATGGATCTTTTATTTTTCTGTCAGTCATACCAAATCTGATTGAAAATTTGTTGAAAATATATTTGAAAGCAGCAAAATGTGTTATTTTTTCCAAAGAAAACAGGTGCTGTAGAGCAGTGCGTTATGGTTTTCCCACCTTCCATTGCACCTTCCACTTTTCCTCACTGCAGTCATGTTTTCCCTTTGTTTTTTTTATATCCCCAGGAATCGGCATGCCTGATGGGCGTCACACAGTGGTCTGGTGCCACATAATATACTGAATCAGAAGGCACTTCATAGTGGTATGGTGCGACATGATATACATGGCACTTCATAGTGGTATGGTGCTACATGATATACTGAAAGAAGGCACTTCATAGTGGTATGGTGCCACATGATACAGAAATCAGTAGGCACTTCATAGTGGTATGGTGCCACATGATATACAGAATCAGAAGGCACTTCATAGTGGTATGGTGCCACATGATATACAGAATCAGAAGGCACTCATAGTGGTCTGGTGCCACATGATATACAGAATCAGAAGGCACTTCATAGTGGTATGGTGCCACATGATATACTTAATCAGTAGGCACTTCATAGTGGTATGGTGCCACATGATACTTAATCAGAAGGCACTTCATAGTGGTATGGTGCTACATGATATACAGAATAGGTAGGCACTTCATAGTGGTCTGGTGCTACATGATATACTGAATCAGAAGGCACTTCATAGTGGTATGGTGCTACATGATATACAGAATCAGAAGGCACTTCATAGTGGTATGGTGCCACATGATATACGGAATCAGAAGGCACTTCATAGTGGTATGGTGCCACATGATATACAGAATCAGAAGGCACTTCATAGTGGTATGGTGCTACACATACGGAATCAGAAGGCACTTCATAGTGGTATGGTGCTACATGATATACAGAATAGGTAGGCACTTCATAGTGGTCTGGTGCCACATGATATACAGAATCAGAAGGCACTTCATAGTGGTCTGGTGCCACATGATATACTTAATCAGTAGGCACTTCATAGTGGTATGATGCCACATGATATACTGAATCAGAAGGCACTCATAGTGGTATGGTGCTACATGATATACGGAATCAGAAGGCACTTCATAGTGGTATGGTGCTACATGATATACTGAATCAGAAGGCACTTCATAGTGGTATGGTGCCACATGATATACTGAATCAGAGGCACTTCATAGTGGTATGGTGCCACATGATATACTGAATCAGAAGGCACTTCATAGTGGTATGGTGCCACATGATATACTGAATCAGAAGGCACTTCATAGTGGTATGGTGCTACATGATATACAGAATCAGAAGGCTCTGACATGTCAGAATAAAACACACAGGTTGTCTAGTTTGGGCCACTTGCTGGCAAAATGGCAGACAGGGACAAATTGTATTTCCTGTGTGTTTGTTATTTGGTACTTTGTAGAATTAAAATTATCATTGATTGAAGAGCAGAGGGGGGTAGGGGTTGGGGTGGTTTGTGTAGAGATGGGTAAAATTGTTGTCAATGTCAGGTAAAAATACTCTCTTACCTTGCAATTTATTTTGTAAGTGATATGATATTTTGTAAGTGACATGGTAAAGTGTCAGTCAAGAAATGAAGAATGCAAAAAAGAAAAAAGAAAAAAAAGGATGTAGCAACAGTATAAGGACGTGGAAGAAGCATAGACAGCAACGACACACAGACTGTAAAATGCTTCACCAAGGAGCAGAGTAAAGTGAGGACCAATCAGGACAAAAATGGCAACTGTCTTGCACAGGAAAAAGATTTTATAGACAGATGGAGTGAGAGTTGCTCTAAACTTCACAACAAGCAAAGGAGATCCAAATACGCAAACAGAACAAGATTTTTCAAATGGCTGTGACTCTTCAGTACACCATGAGGCAGTTATAACTGTCAAGAAATCAGTGAAATGTGGTGAAGTTAAGGTATGGACAAACATCCAGTAGAACTTTTAAAACATGGAAGAGAGGCAGTAACTGGTGTCCTAACTGCCATCTGCAACAAAATCTGGCATGCAGGCATGATCCATGCCATGGACTCGAACAGGATTCATCACTCTTCACCTCACCTCAGGCCCATAACTACAGAAGTAGTCGTTGGGGAAACCTGAGGACCATAGACACAACCTCCCCTCTCCATCTGTCTATCAGCAGCCACCGGCAGCAGCTCACGTGTATGGAGTCCAGTCCATTCTTTGATGTTCTCATGCCAGTTCTTCCGCTGTCTTCCTCTTCTTCTCCTGCACTCATGGTGCCTTGCATGATTGTTTTGGACAGACTGCTGAAGATCACCCTTCTGAGGAGAGGAAATTTTCAACACCATCAGCTTTGATAGCCGGACCAATAAAGTTAACAGTCAAAATCATCCTGAATAGGTTACAGCCACAACCAGATGCTTCAGTTGGAGCATGTCAGGGCTGTCTTCTGTCTCCCACACCTTTTCTTCATATTCCTGGAATGTTTCATGACTGATTCACTTGATCATGTGAGAACATTCAGCACTGGAAGAGCCATTATGAACCTTTGAGTTTCAGATGACATTGATGGCCTTATAATTATAATAGGCAGTGCATAGGAAATCGTCAAACCTGTTTAAAGACTGGATGAAATATCAACAAGATATGATATGGAAATCGACACTGAGAAAACAAAGTCGATGGCCAGGCATAGCACCATCATCAGAGCTGATAACACTTTCTATGGACATAAGCCATGAACTGTTCAACACTTCACTTACCTGGGATCCATTCTCAGCAATGAGGGATCCAAAACAGAAACCCTCACAAGGGCAGCAAAAGACAGTGTACGCACAGCCCAGACTGAAATCTGTGTGGAGGGATAGTAACATCTCCATGAAACACAAGATTTGGCTGGCTTCTGTGTGTGTTGGTATATTCCATGCTTTGTATGCATAGAAGACATAGAACCTCACAGCAGACCATATGAAGATCGGATGACATCACTTAATTAAGTAAGAGATAAAGTATGGTGGTATGGCCACATGTAAGATCTTGCTAAAGCAATCCTGCAGGGAACTTTTGAAGGAGGCTGACAGATGGGAAGGCAGACAGAAAAAAGCAACAGACTGACAACAGTGCAGAATGAACAGCAGGGACAGACTGACAACATTGCAGAATGAACAGCAACAGACTGACAACATTGCAGAATGAACAGCAACAGACTGACAACATTGCAGAATGAACAGCAACAGACTGACAACATAGTAGAACAAACAGGGACAGACTGACAACATTGCAGAATGAACAGCAACAGGTGACAACATTGCAGAATGAACAGCAACAGACTGACAACATAGTAGAACGAACAGGGACAGACTGACAACATTGCAGAACGAACAGCAACAGACTGACAACATGAACAATGAACAGCAACAGACTGACAACATAGTAGAACGAACAGGGACAGACTGACAACATTGCAGAATGAACAGCAACAGACTGACAACATTGCAGAATGAACAGCAACAGACTGACAACATAGTAGAACGAACAGGGACAGACTGACAACATTGCAGAATGAACAGCAACAGACTGACAACATAGTAGAACGAACAGGGACAGACTGACAATATTGCAGAATGAACAGCAACAGACTGACAACATAGTAGAACGAACAGGGACAGACTGACAATATTGCAGATAAACAGGGACACTGTCTCTAGAGACCCAGGCCTTGAGATACCATCAAAAGAGCTGGAAGTGTCTGGTGAGTGGTTCTTCACCAGGGTGGCAGAGTGACTCTTCCCAGGGTAGAGAGAGAGAAAAGAGGAGGAAGAGTTAAAGAAGAGAGAGTAAAGAGTTAAAAGAGAGAGAAGAGAGGGTAAAGAGTGAAAGGAGAGAGAAGAGAGGGTAAAGAATTAGAGAGAGAAGAGAGGGTAAAGAGTTAAAGGAGAAAGAAAGAAGAGAGGGTAAAGAGTTAGAGAGAGAAGAGAGGGTAAAGAGTTAAAGGAGAGAGAAGAGAGGGTAAAGAATTAGAGAGAGAAGAGAGGGTAAAGAGTTAAAAGAGAGAGAGAGAGGGTAAAGAGTTAAAGGAGAGAGAAGAGAGGGTAAAGAGTTAAAGGAGAGAGAAGAGAGGGTAAAGAGTTAAAAGAGAGAGAAGAGAGGGTAAAAAGTGAAAGGAGAGAGAAGAGAGGGTAAAGAGTTAAAGGAGAGAGAAGAGAGGGTAAAGAATTAGAGAGAGAAGAGAGGGTAAATAATTAAAGGAGAGAGAGAGAGAGGGTAAAGAGTTAGAGAGAGAAGATAGGGTAAAGAGTTAAAGGAGAGAGAAGAGAGGGGGTAAAGAGTTAGAGAGAGAGAAGAGAGGGTAAAGAATTAAAGGAGAGAGAAGAGAGGGTAAAGAATTAGAGGGAGAAGAGAGGGTAAAGAGTTAAAGGAGAGAGAAGAGAGGGTAAAGAAATTCGAGAGAGAAGAGAGAGGGGTAAAGAGTTAAAGGAGAGAGAAGAGAGGGTAAAGAATTAGAGAGAGAGAGAGAAGAGAGGGTAAGAGTTAAAGGAGAGAGAAGAGAGGGTAAAGAGTTAGAGAGAGAAGAGAGGTAAAGAGTTAAAGGAGAGAGAAGAGGGGTAAAGAATTAGAGAGAAGAGAGGGTAAAGAGTTAAAGGAGAGAAGATAGAGGGTAAAGAGTTAGAGAGAGAAGAGAGGGTAAAGAGTTAAAGGGAGAGAAGAGAGGGTAAAGAATTAGAGAGAGAGAGAGGGTAAAGAGTTAAAGAAAAGAGGGTAAAGAGTTAGAGAAGAGAGGGTAAAGAGTTAAAGGAGAGAGAAGAGAGGGTAAAGAATTAGAGAGAGAGAGAGGGGTAAAGAGTTAAAGGAGAGAGAAGAGAGGGTAAAGAGTTAGAGAGAGAAGAGAGGGTAAAGAGTTAAAGGAGAGAGAGAGAGGGTAAAGAGTTAGAGAGAGAAGAGAGGGGAAAGAGTTAAAGGAGCGAGAAGAGAGGGTAAAGAATTAGAGAGAGAGAGAAGAGAGGGTAAAGAGTAAAAGAGAGAGAAGAGAGGGTAAAGAATTAAAGGAGAGAGAAGAGGGGGTAAAGAGTTAAAGGAGAGAGAGAGAGGGTAAAGAATTAGAGAAGAGAGAGGGTGAAGAGTTAAAAGAGAGAGAGAAGAGAGGGTAAAAAAGAGTTAGAGAGAGAAGAGAGGGTAAAGGGTTAAAGGAGAGAGAAGAGAGGGTAAAGGGTCAAAGGAGAGAGAAGAGAGGGATAAAGAGTGAAAGGAGAGAGAAGAGAGAGTAAAGAGTTAGAAGAGAGGGTGAAGAGTTAGAAGAGAGAGAAGAGAGGGTAATGAGTTAAAGGAGAGAGAGAGAGGGTAAAAAGTTAAAGGAGAGAAAGAGAGAGGTAAAGAGTTTAAAGAGTCTGGGTAAAGAGTTAGAGAAGAGAGGGTGAGAGGGTTAGAGAAGAGAGAGAGAAGAGAGGGTAAAGAGTTAGAGAGAGAGAGAAGAGTTAGAGAGAAAGAGTAAAGAGTAGAAGGAGAGAGAAGAGAGTGTAGAGAGTAAAAGGAGAGAGAAGAGAGAGGGTAAAGAGTAAAAGGAGAGAGAGAGAGGGTAAAGAGTAAAAGGAGATAGAAGAGAGAGGGTAAAGAGTAAAGGAGTAAGTTTATTTTCCAGTCTGGCTTTTTCAATCAGCATCAGTGCGTATGAAATATTGAAGCAAGTCAAACAAGTTCAGTCAAGATTTTAAGAAAATACCTTTTTTTTTGTGGATTTTAACAGGGATACTTTGAATTACCTTTCTTACTTATAGATTTGTGTGTGCTTGCAGGTGAGCATTTAAAGGCATGCTTTTTATTAAGTAAACAGTATTAACCAGTAAGTTTGTTAATAAAGGGTTCCACCGTGTGTAGACATTCTTTATTCCTTTACTTAAGAGAAATTGCTGGTGGTGTGTGCTTGGTTGTTTCATTTGTGTGCAATGGTTTGCCTGATGGAAGAAAAGACAACTCCAAAATGTTTATGCCATGCATCATGTTTTTGTGACAGAGCCAGAGCTGTTCCAGAGACTGGGTTCAGGAGAGACGTTCATCATCCACATGCTTGGGGTGGAGAAGGAAGTGGAGCTGAAGGAAGCTTTCCTTGTAAATCACCGTTTATGTTATTATGTCATGGCATATAATGGATTGTCCTCTGCCCTGTCACCATATCAAAACCTTTCTGATCTGTATATTAGAAGTAGTGATGTTAGCAAGATCTGTGTTTTGCCAGCTTCTGTTGCAGCACCTGGGCCACTATATCAACGACAATCCTGTTATATAGATTGCTGTATATTATTGTCATTCTTTCTCTTTGCCAGTATTATTCGATACATGATAAAAATGATACTTATAAACCTTTCTGGCTCATTTCAAAACGCATGCAAGTGGTGTTCGCAGGTGCTAAGGCTGTCGGTTCAAACTGACATGCTGTAATGCTCAGCCCAAAACAACAAAAAAGCGTAACAATTTTTTTTCTCTTACTATTGTGCCTGGGCTCAATGTTTGTCAGATGTTTGAATGTTTATCAGCTCCCATGGATGTATTTCTCTCCCCACTTGTGTGACTGGGCTGACTGACTGTGGGGTTGTAAACTGTTAGTGCTCTGAGACTCAACATGCTTGGCAGAGTGCTCCAGAAAACACCATCAGAAAGAATAGCCTGAGACTGGATACTGTATTCCACTCAAGGTCATCAAGACAACTGATTCTGACTGAGCTCATTTTGCCATATGAAGCAGAACGGAGCATGCTTATGTGTACAGGACTGAGGAGTATACCAGCCAGCACGTGGTCGGTCTTACCATATAAGTTGGAGCCAGGGATGAACAGGTTAATTACTAATCTATTAGTGCATTACCAGTCTTAGTGTGTGTCTGCATATGTTCATGAGTGCCAATGTGCATGTGTACAAAAATATCCTTTTTTGTTTTTTTTTTTTTTTCAGGAATGTGCGCGTTTACTGCCAGACTGCCGGCTCACATTGTGATGATTGGCAAGAAGCTGTCAAAGACAGTGGATGGGTATTGCTGGGAGAAAGACAACCTCAGTGTGTCTGTACATCGTGCTTTTTACCATGACACGCTGCTGCCCTCACCACACTTAGCAGTCGGTTAGTGTATGATTTACACATCTGGGTTTGTGTCTGTGTGTGTGTGTGTGTGTGTGTGTGTGTGTGTGTGTGTGTGTGTGTGTGTGTGTGTGTGTGTGTGTGTGTGTGTGTGTGTGTGTGTGTGTGTTTGTGTGTGTACATGTGTGTGTGTGTGTGTGTGTGTGTGTGTGTGTGTGTGTGTGTACATATGTGCAGTGCATGCACGCACACATTCCTTTTTTTCACAGGCTTTTTTAAAATCTGGTTTGAAGGGGTATGTGGTGGAGGTATGTGTGTGCTGATGCTGTGTGTTGAAGAGTATACTTTAGTCAAATGCTGATGTCTTGGATAGGTATAGGAAACAGTGTGTATGCTGTAACAGGCAAAAGAGATAATGATTGGTTCAGAATTGATCTTTTTGCCACTTTTTCCAGAAATGTATTTGTCTGCAGAGAGTGGAATTACTTCCCTTGCAACACAGGCTGAAACGGCAACCAACATGGAACTTGATCAAGCCCATACACAATTGTTAATTCCATCTGTGTGCCTGCTGTAATGCTATGTAATTGACAGGCCTGCAGGTGTGCACTGTTGTTTTGATGTGTTACTTGCTGATTGTATGCATGTTTAGTGAGAATTGAAAACTGTGTGTGCCTCTGTATATGTTTTTAGATACCATGGTTTTCTAAGATTTCTGTACTATATGTTCCTTATGAATGATGTATTGGGAGAAAGCATTGCATTTTTCAGTGTGTACATTTTGTATTATCTTCAAACATTTCTACTGACCTTCATGTTTGTGTCAGGTTTCAATGCTGGCTTACCTGCCTACCCAACATGGCCCACCCACATTAACCAAGCTGAAGGTTGGTTTTTGTTAAATCTCAGAATCTGTTATCCGTCAGTGTCGTTCTCTCTCTCTCTCTCCTCTCTCGCTCTCTCTCTCTGTCTCTCTCTCTCCCCTCTCTCTCTCTTTCTCTCTCAGGCGCAGTGTGGGTATGTGTGCATGTTTGTGTATGCATATTTGTGTCTGTGTGCATGTTTATGTTTGCGTTTGCATATTTGTACCTGTGTGGTTTGTGTATGTATGTGTGTGTGCATGTGTGTGTGACATTACTCACTGCATCATGTCTCCATCCAGTTGCAAGCAGTTAACAGGGAAGTTTTTAGGTTAGGTCATCATGGGGAACCCACCAGAGGAGAGACTGCACTGCTGTGAGTTAGTTTTAGTGGTGTTTTGTGATGCCTTTTCTGATCCACCCGTCTTAGCTTCCAGCATTTGGCAACATTTACTGAGGTCACAGAATTTTAGATATTTTTGTATTATCATCATTGAAATGAAGATGAAGCAGCAGTATTTTATGTGGGTCCGAGAATATTTGATAGGATTGTGCTGTACATTTTCATTCATTGTACATCCTTGTGTCATTCAGGTCTGGGAGACGTAGACATTTGCAGTGTGGTCATGAAATTTGAGCAGAACTGCAAGAGATGCATCCTTTAAGGGAATGAAACTGGTCTTAATGGTTTCAGTCTTCCGTCTTGACTCCAGGGCAGTCTCAGTGATTCTGGAAGGGAGTCATCCAGGCTCTAAAAGGCCCATGGCTCTGATGGGGATTGAACTCACAGCCATAGCATGTGACTCTACTACGTTTGTCGCAGTGGCTAGTTGCTTTAATGATTATTAATGTGCATTAGATCTGATATTACATTTGTGTGTGTTTCAGTGTTTGCCTGAGCTCATAAGTGTGTATGTAGCTATATGTATGTCCTTTTTTTTCTATTAGCGGTTTTGTTTTCTTTCGAATGCTTTTGATTATGTACAAACGAAGACATGGTGAATGAAAATAAATTGCATCAAAGCACGCACTTGTGAATACATATCATGTGTTTCTCCTTTAGCAGTTTACCACATCTTCTCAGATTCATCTACGCTACCTTTCATAATGCTATAACACACTGCAATATTTCATTCAAGGCAATGTCACCGTGTGCTATACCAGACTATTTAACTCCCCTATGCTGCAATAAGTCTGAAAATGAGATATTAGGGGCCGCAAGATCTTGATTATTTCACACAAAAATCACATCCTAAATCATGAAGTCCACAACTATATGATGAGCATGTCCTCATTTGTCAAGATGAGAAAGTTGAAGGAGAGAGGGGGGGGGGGGGGGGGGGGGGGGGCATGTGCTTAATGGAGGACAGTTATTCTGGCAGAGACCATCCTAAGGGGCACAAATGTCAGGGTACTAAGAGCACTGGGAAGAGGAGGTGGGTGGACAGCATCAGGGAGTGGACAAACCTGTCCTTCACAAGCTGTCACAGGGTATGCAGAAAACTGACACAGACATATGACATTATCAGGAAGTCATCAGTAGTGCCTCAGCAACATATACTGAAGGAGAATGAGAGAAGATGAAATTCTGCGATACTAAACAGCACTTTTTACTGTATGTTGAGTAGTAACACAGTTACAGGTATGTCTGGTTTCAGAAGCAAGGAACGCCAGCATATTTCACAGACCAGAGTGAGTACAGCTGTGACTGTGTGTCAGCAGCTATCAGCCTGCTTGGGATCCCCGGTGTCTCATCTGTTCTGATCAACCCTTTCAGGAGCCCTTTGCGAATTGTCACAAGGGAGCAGAATATGCCCTGGTTCCCTAATGCCTTTCTCTACAAGCTTTTGTATGGAGCTAGGTGATTTCATTTTATTGAACTGATTGGCTCAATTGGAATGTTTTGTATGTGAGTGTCTCTGCACAGTGTGAGTGTGTATGTGTGTGTGTGAGGGAGAGAGAGAGAGGGGTTGTGAAATAAAAACTGTATTGAATGAGGGACATTTGTATTTATAAGGATGGGTGTACATACCTGTATGCATATGCATACACAAATAGGTGAAAATATATTTGTGTGCACATCATTCACAGTCCAACCTTAGTCCAAGGTTAGTACTTTCAGTGCATGAGTGCATGTGTTTTTTTTTCTGCACATGAGATTCTGATAATCAATGACAACTTTATGACAGTAAAAAGGTCAGCATTTATGCAAATCTGAAATAAAAGAGATCAATAGTTTTTCAATGGATTTTGCATTCTTTTCAAGGTATTGTTTGTTTTTTATGACGTTAGGGTTAAATCTGTGTGAACTGACTGGGGAATGCAGAGTGGTGCTGGTAGTGTCGCTGTCTCCACATCCACTCAACGATTCTCATACTGTTACCATACACTTCATTGCAAATACCTTTTCATGTGAGGTAAGGATTGCCCCAAGGCCCACCATGCCTTGTCTCACAAATTGACAGCATCACAAGCAGCACTGCAAGAAATTGCCCTCTCATCTCCAACCCAGCAGTCATTCTCCTCAGAGGGCAGATTCGTCATGAGTTGACTTGCTTACATAGCCATAAACCTTATTCCAGAGTTCTATCCATAACTGGGGAACTTGTTAGTGTCATTGAATGATATTCAAATTCACCAGTGGAGTTGTGATTCTTTTCACATCATGGATACAATTTGCCTCGGACAGCTCATCAAACGTGTGGTCACAAATGCTCAGTTATATTATGGCTTACATTTCACACCATAAGAACAGAAAATGCACACACCTAGGCCTGACTTAAAACCCAACATATAAGAAGTCAGTCTACATACAGTAAAGAAGCTTATCCACTCACATCTCTGTATATTTTTTGTGTGTGTGTGTGTGTTAACAAACAAATGTGCATTTTACTATTGCATGCAAGAAAAATAAGTGTGCATTTTATAATTGCATGCAAGTAAGCACTTTTGTTTTACCTGCTAAAAATGTCATAGGTATCAGAACACTGGACATCTCATATTTTTTTATGTATTTTGGCAATTTTCTTTCGTAACATGCACACCAACTGTGTTTTTTTTTTTTTTCTGTTCTGTCAGATGGGTACAGCGGATCCAGTACACAGCATTGGATCTTGTTCTCACCTTTCTGAGCATAAGGGATGTGATTTAAGTCATTTACCCATTTTCTCTCTATGTAATCTCAGCCCTGATTTTCCCTTTCTATCGGCTGGGTTATAACCTATCTTATCTTTATGTAATCTATATAGGCAACACATTGGTATGTAAAAACAAACTAAAAACATGTCTTGTCATTTGTCCTTTCATCTGTCAGAAAAAAGTATTTTTCTTTCTTTTAAGTTTGTTTCAATTTCCACCTGCACTCACCTCACTTTTGAAACTAGTGTTGGTGTGTGCTAGTAAACAACAGAAAAACAAAATTTAATCAATTATGTGAAGTTTTGAAACATACACAGTGCATTGTGAAAATATTGATGTGCAACATGTATAGAAATGCCAAGAGAGGAAATTGGGGACATTACAGTATCGAAAACCAAAACTAATGCTTGTTTCATTCAAAATTGCCACGCCATTAACCAATTGAAAAAGCAAAAAACAGCTACTTCCGTTATATTGTAAATCAACCGCAGGTGAAACGATGAGATTTATTTTCTGTTCACAACATGTTTTTCATCAAATTTTCAGTCCTCATCTGCAGATATCTGTATGTAATTTTGTGTACAGTCACTTCAGATATGTGGGAGTTGACATGGAAAGACCTTAGTAATTCCACATCCAGTTGAGTTTGAGTTATCTGTTCACAATATGTAATATTAGCGAAATCATGTTGATAGATTGACCAGAACACTGCTGCCAGCTCAGAACTTTGTTTAGTCAGTACTTACTCTTTCACAAGAAAACATAAATGTCAATAATTGATAATGACTGTCGCTCGCTCTCTCTTTCTCTCTCTTGAAAATGAAAAAAAAAAATAGCAGCCATAGAAACCAACTATGGAGGATCAAACATGGACACCTCTGCTGATGAATTGTGTATATGAAATTGTGTTGTCTATCTATGACATACATCATTTTCAGAATCTGTGCCAAACATGACATTCAACTCTGTCCGTAAAATCATTTTCAACTTTCCTTGTAAAGATGACAGACATCAAAACATGTCCTTTGTTAATCTGGTGCTGTTATGCCTGGACCCATCAAAATTCTTGTTAAAAGCACAAAAGTTCAATTTTGTCAACCTTTATCACCTCAGTGAACACAACAACAACAAAGTATACAGCAGTAACAAGGGCAAAGGAAGGAAACGATGCAGAAGAGAAACATGAGTACACACAGCTGTGTATTACCAAGATTCACCTAGATAACTACAGTCACACTCCCTCCACATGACAACTAACTATAAACATTCAAGTAGATGTTTCACCGTACAATCAAGTAGTATTCTAAGCTATTTTGAAAGCTAACCCATGATTACCCAACTGATGAACTGATTGGAACACAGTACTGTGAACTACCATCCATCTGTAACTAACCTACCTAATTGTAACCGACTGACAGCTGACACAAAAATATGAACTAGATACTTAACAAATTATCTTGTAAATGACTGCTGACAAAAATATGAACTAGATGCTTAACAAATTATCTTGTAAAAAGTTACCAGATTTAGTTACAAGCTGAATAACTGAAATAAATCAAAAAAGTAATTACCAGATGAATTAACACACATACTAAATGAAATACAGCGAGACTGGAAGAAACATAAGAGAGAAGACTGCACTGCATGGTACACAGGTTAGACCCACCAAGGACAGAAAAAGGTCAACAAAAAGAAATCGGGGGGAGTACTGAACAGATTGTGGCTATGCACCACTCAATTTTTGGAGGAAAGAAGTCATCGGCAAGTAAGAGGGAGTAAAGGGCAAGTGATAATTTAGGAATGTAAGTTTTGTTACCAGGTTAAACCAAACATGTACATGACTCCAAACCAAAGTTGCTTGTGCTACCCTTCACCTAGCACACATGATAGACGCAGAATGACTCCCCCTGCCCCTGCCCCCACTCCCTTCCCACCTCCCCCTCTACTGCTCACACACTATCCCCTGAAAAAGGATGTTCCAATATGGCCTGTGCACCTGAAGCTGACATAGGCACATCATGACAACAGCAGGAAAAAGAGCTTCCACGCACATGCCAACATTGCCACTCCGGAGTGAATTACTTATGTCCTTGGACTTGTTCCACCACAGCAGCAAAAATGTTCCTCTGTGTTTAACAGTTCTTTTCATATCAACCATACCTACGTTACACATGTTTTTTCCAATCATCAATGTAGTCTGTGTAACAATGTTCAAAATAAAAATACAGTGCCAGTCTTGACTAAAAGTTGCATTTTTTTCCACCATTGTGCGTGCGTACATAGGGCTTACAATGGCGTTGGCAGCCCTCATATGGCCCTTTGCGGTCGGCTGGGCTATAAGCAACATTACCTAACCTTACCTTAGGTCTATGCACAAGGTTTAGAAGTTCGTGTTTCTTGAAGTATCCACCATATCATTTTGATGGTTCTGATATTGAGGCCTTATTGCATCAAGTGGGAGACGGTTCCAGTCACCACTTGTCCTTGGACAGAATAAGAACTTACTGTAGTTTGTTTTGCAGGCCAGAAGGATGTAGGGTTCCTGGTGTGACTGTCTTGTTTGTCTTGAAGTGAGTTTGGGGCTGGCCTGTGTATTGTGCTGGAGTCAGCCTCTCTTCTGTACAATTTGAAGAAGGTTGCCAGTCTCCCAGCTTCTCTCCAGTTCATCTGGGCATACATATCCTCAACAGCTATGGTTTGATGATGGTGGTTTTATCACCCAGCAGGCTGCATGGTGCTGTATTTTTTTCAATCTTGCTTATGACTTTGAAGGTGTGAGGGTCCCAACAGGTGAGGCATGCTCCAGAATGGGGCATACCAGTGCTTTATAAGCTGTTTCTTCAGCGATGATGGAACCCATTTTCAGATTTTGCTGGATAAACCCAAGGTTCTTAGGCTTTGTTGGTGATGTTCACAATGTGACTTCCATCTAAGCTCATATGAGATTGTGACACCTAAGTACATAGTTCAGTTTTTGGTTGTGAAGATGGTAGGTTACTGCTAGTAGATCCTTCTTTCTGATGACAAGAAGTGTCTGGCACTTTTATGGATGGAAAGACCTCCTCCACTTCAACTCCCAGTCCTCCATGTGGTTGAGATCTCACTGGAGCACCTGGTGAGCCTTCTGAAAATGAATGGCCCTTGGGCTGAGTGTCTTTTCAGCAAAGAGGTGAGTGGTTGAGGACGGATGGGGAAGGAAGAGGTGAGGCTTACTTCAGATTGGATATTGGAATGGAATGACTCCACAGAGGGTCCACATACGGGAAGTATGTTTCACTCTACAACAGGGGAACAGGGGAAAAGAAGCATTTTCATCAGTCTGATCTGTAGAATTGCTAGAAATGACACACACACAACACACCAAACAGACAAGGAAGGACCCCCCCCCCCCCCCCCCACATCACTTCCCGAAAGAGATATCCAAGTTTGCCATAAACCCTGTACCTGACACATCTACACAGCAACAAACGACTGGAGAAATGAGCAAAGAAACTGACATTTATTCAAGACTGGCACAACCTTTGCAATCTTGATTATAGTCGGACAAACACGACGGTAACAAATACAGGTAACCCCAGTGGACTGGTATGACAGGAAATCTTAAATGACGCAGGGAACTTTTAAACAACACACAAGAAGGGTAACTCTTCTTCCCATGATCAAAGAATTAAATGTTCATAACTCCAAACAAATGCTGGTTACGACATGGAATCACCTAGCAGAAATGATGACATAGAGCATACAGAATAAACAAGGAGACATTCCCCCTTCCCTCACCCCCCCCCCCCCCCCCCCTAAATCAAGCGTGCCCATGTACCCTGTACTTGTACCTGACACATTTACACAGCAACAGCTGGAGAAATGAACAAACACACATGACATTTATTAAAAACCAGCACAACCTTTTCAATCTTGAATATAGTCAAATAAGCACTTGGACAAATGGTGATAAATACAGGTAACCGAATTGGTATGAAGGAAATCTTAAATAGGCAAGGAACAGTAAATAAATACAAAAGGATAACTTGCTCCCATGGGCTATGGGTGTGTAATTACTTTCATCATAGCAGAAAGAGTTGTCATACGAGGTATTATGAAATTCAGTGTGTTTGAGTGAGAGATCGCAAGATTGAGCTTTGAACCTTTTCCCAAAGTAGCTTCTGCATGTGGGCAGTAGCACTACACTCCATTCACAACATGATGCCCAACACTGGGCAGCACAGTCTGAGTGTGCAGCAACACACCAAACCATTGCTTTTTAACCCCAAACTAACTGTAGGTACTAAAACTGAATTTGTTTGTCAAAGAATGCTAATTATCATACTAGGTCACTGGTCTAACAAAGAAATAGAATCAATGAATCGCCTGAGCTTTTCATGGAACCAATGGTTGCACAACCATGAGCCTTTGCACATACACAAGGAAAGACTGGCTCCATTTATATACATAGGGAAAGATAACACTAATTTTGGTTTATGTAAGGAATTTCACATGTGGTCAGTTTGAATACTTAGTTATCAGCCTTCACACTTTTCCTTTTTGTCGGCCACACTTTCGTCCCTGAGAAAATCAAGAGGCGCCTGGATGGCCTGTTGGGTAAGCATCAGATACTGACTTGTTTCCAAGTACAGGGTTTGATTCCAGCTCAAGATAGTCAGGCTGGAAGAGATTTACTCCTCAGAATTAACATCTGTGAACAAAGGCCCTTGTCCACCCTTGGTCCATCAGACAAGAGGCTAAACTGATGCACTGTGTGTAAACACATACATAAAAATTTGCACTCATGGTAAATCCCATTTCACATTTTCACAGAGGAGTAGGCTATCATGTGCTGGTGGGATGATGATATGAAACGTGAACACTGGTGACATTATTCCCAAAGATGCAATATAGCTACCTTTCTGCCAGGATTAAAATTAGTGGCATACACAAAAATCTCAATACAGTGCTAACCAAAGAAGGAAAGATAGGTTGAAGAGGTTTGCTCCAAGTTTACAGAGCCAGATATTCTCTCTTAATACAACTTTTTGTGGCATACACCATCCCTGAGCAGACTAATTCCCTTTTTTTTTCACTCTTAAAGCATGTGGTAGGTTCTTCATGCTGTTGTTTCTTTATGAAAGCCCCTTCAAAAAAAAAAAAAAAAAAAGCAAAAGAATAATCAAAACAGCAGATTACAATCAAGTACAGATGAAAAGGAGATGCTTTTCTTTTCAACACAGTAGAAAGCCCTCTGCAAAAAAAATGAGAGAAAGAAGATATCCATCAGTGTATACTTTTCATTTTCTGGAAAGATTTAGCTAATTAAATAATCCACAAAAATGATGTGACATTTGCAGGATTCCCAAATTATTGATGATGAGAGAGTTATCACTTTATATTTTCAGTATGTAAAGGATATTTTCAATTCAGTGTGAAAATGATGAAAAACGGAAGCTACCCTTGCTGTGATCAATGTGCAATGTAAGATGTTGAGTTTATTTTCTATAAATTTCCCCTGCTGACTTCAGGATCCTGCATTGTAGTCTGTATTGTTCCAGTCTTTGGGTCTGCTTCTCTGTCCATGTTGTTTGATCTAATGTTGTTGTTCAGTTAAACTATCCTCCAATGGCTACACTATTTTTCCTTTAAATCAGCTCACTCAGATAAGACATGTCAGTGAACTGTCCATGTATGCGTAGAAAGAATTTAATGAGGAATTGGAATGCTAATACTTAAATAAGACCCATGATACTTTTTTTTTTTTTACTACATCTTTTTCTTGTGATGATGTGCATGGAAACTGATTATTATTTTTTAATGACATTGAATCTGCCTCGTCGATCAGTGCATTGTCCGTGGGTCAATTTTCTGTTTGGATGTTTTCCATGAAACCGACAACACAATGCTAGCACATGCATACACATACACACACATGCACACACACATGCATGCACATCATCATCATCTCACATTTCCCTTACCCACTTATGTCATATTAATCTGGAAGTTGTATTAAGGAACATGGAAGTGGGAATATGAGTGAAATAATTCATTAGAAATAAAGATTTTACAAACACTCTCTCTCTCTCTCTCTCTCTCTCTCTCTCTCTCTGTCTCTCTGTATCCTTCTTCCCAATACTATCAACTCTCTTCATGTCTGCAACACACACGCACACATATATGCATATATACACACACTTATACACACAGGGCAGCCCTATTTATGACTCTTGTGGTTGGCTGGGGCTATAAACAACATGAAGTCACACACACACACACACACACACACACACACAGGGCAGCCCTTTTTATGGCCCTTATGATCTGAGTATTTATGAATGACATGAATTGAAGTCATACACACACATGCACATGCACATGCATACACACACAGGGCAGCCCTATTCATGATTTTTTGGCTGGGCTATAAACAATATGAACAGAGGGCTCTCTCTCTCTCTCTCTCTCTCTCTCTCTCTCTCACACACACACACACACACACACAGCTCTCCTCCCCTCCCTCTTCCCCTACCATACTCTTCTCGCTAACAGAATGACCCAGCTGCAGCCCTTACCAATGATGAAAAGTGTATCCTTCCTTCCAGGAGGAATGGCACCAACATTGTTTCTAACATGCTTTGACAGAGGATAAACTACTAAGCTGCCCATCAGAAAAGAATGTCAAAAGCGTAGGCGTGAAGACTGCAGTGCGTGATTGTGGGAATGATCACTGAGACATCATTCAAAAGAAACGATGTGAAAATGCTTGAATACAGATAAGCGTGTGAGAGTGAGAGAGAGAGAGATTGTGTGTGTGTGTGTGTGTGTGTGTGTGTGTGTGTGTGTGAGTGTGTGTGTTTTACAAATTAACAGTGCACCAAACAGACAAATTAGTAAGTTGCATGCAGTTAATGTTTGTTGTCTGCTATTCAAGGCTGCCACTCACTGCCATTTCCATTGCACACATTTGCAGGTCTGTCAGGAAACACGACTAACTGATTTACAAAATCGTTCTTAGCTGAATGGATTTTGGGCTTATGAATGATAATATAAAGACAGTTATGAAGAAGGTTAAAGAACCCATCATAAATCCAAGCCTGTTCCGCATAAGTTATCGAATAATTCTGGGAGGTTGCATGTCTGTTGCCCTCGATATCCATGTTTCCTTTTTTTTCTGTTTGTCTGTGTTACTAATCTTTCTCCATCTCTCGAGGTATCTTGCCATATTTGACTAGAAGTCAATCCTTTGCCATATTCCCACTCAACAAATAAATTTTCTTTGAGCTCTTTTACATGGGCCAAGTACTTGCTGAATGTTACATCTTAAGATTGCCATCTTGTCTGAAAGACTTATGCGCAGAGCACAAACCAAGGTCTAATGAAGTGTAGCAAGAAAAACCATGAGACCCCTCCAGGTGTGCAGTCAACTGAGCATAAGGCTTATCTACCACTTTAACTCATCTCACCACTGTCGATCGCAAGAAATAGGCAGACAGAGATTGATGCAGGAAGAACAATCTGCAAATCAGTGCTGAAGAACTGCTACTAAATACATGAACATCAAATACAGTTGCTTCATGTGAATTTTGACCTCTGTGTGGATGACATCTTCACTTTTGACATACCTGAAAAGGTGAACATTTCAATACCATTCAGCAAGTCAAGAACGAGTACATAAGTTAGATGTTGTATGTATCAATTTTTGTAGGTTGTGTGCAAAATGAAGATTCAGAATCCATCACCTTCTTGGATGCAAGCCTCTAAGGTCCAACTCAATACCTTTTTCATACCTTTTTTTTTGTAGCTGTCACTTCAGTGGCGTAATCATTTATGTTCATTTGTCATTCAAATCTTTTAACATGATCTGTTTTCAGGGGCATGCTCTGTGGAATATGAGACATTCCAGGAAGCTCAGATGGCCATGGACAAACTGAATGGCGCAGAGTTGCTGGGACAGAAGATGGCTGTGGACTGGCGCTTTGTGCGAACCCCCAAGCATTCCAGGTCTGTCATTTTTTTTTTTTCTATTTTTCATCTTCTTTCCTTTAAAAGGCATGGGCATTGGTTACTCATTGGCGGTTTTCTTTTGTCTTGAATTTTGAGATGAAAAATTCTAAAGTTTCCAATATTCACTCACCCTTTACCACCCTACCCCTCCCCCCACTCTCCTTCACAGTGCAGATCGTGACCAGGACAGTTTTACAACGCAAAGGGTTACAACATTGAATGCCCTTTCCATCTGTTTGAACATGCAAAAATGTCACCTAATGTCAGAAGAATTATGCATGATTCAGGAGCGAAAATTTGAACATGGAGACTCTGCGAAGAATTCATGCATGGAGTGCGTGAACATTCAGCTCCTCATCAGTGATCAACAGAAAGACAATATTATCCTTTTAGCCTTGTTGTGAGCTGAACCAGCTTTTTCTTCGTCAGTGCCTTGTTTTGATGTTTGATTATCAGCTTGGATTTGACTTGTCAACATCTAGATGCATCGTGACAAGAATATGTTACTATCCATAAACATGTAGGCCTACAAATGTGGGTCTTTTTTCTTAAACTTATTGGTCACTCTTGCTGTGATACTGTCACTAGCTTCCAGGTCTTCAAATAATGAGATCTTTTATAAAGAAAGAATCCTCACCATTTTACTCAAATGACACTGCATATATTTTAGTCTACATTCATGAAATGTTTTGGAGAAGCATGCCCCTGAACTCCCCTTCATATCAGATTTTTTTCCCAAGCAGTGAATTCCTTTATGCAATAGAAATTTGGAAGGAATGAAAATTCAATCAGAAATGTTTAAAGGTTGTACCATAAGTGTAAAACACCTCTTAACTTGAAAATGAACAGATCATAAGTTCAAGTCAAGTCAAGTCAAGTCAAGTCAACTATATTATCTCAATTTGAGAAATTAATTTGTGGTCACACACATTCACAGCAAATAAACAATAATTTAGCCACATTACCCATTTTCTCACATATGACATACATTCATATAGAGGAATTTGGATTTCAATTAAACATCTTCTCGGTTCATGAAATCAATGGACAGGGGAATAAAACTTTGTTTAAATCTGACACATTTAACCGATCGATATCTTCATCCTGACTGAAGAAGGCCATACTGATTTGCAAGAACGTGGGTCTGGTCACACGTAATCTTCTCGCTTTACAAACACACACGGCACCAGTATAGCTCACTTAGACTTTTTTGTCTCTCACCAACGATTTTTCCTCCCACGTTCACCACTTTCTCAAGCACATTTCTGCTCTTCACAGTCAACCCACCATACCAACATATAAATGAGAAAGTTAGAACAGATTCCAAGAAGCATGATAAAATGTCCGAAGAATGTCAGTATTCACATGAAATGATCGCAGCTTGCGAAGACAATATAATCTGGTTTGACATTTTTTGTGGACATACTCAACATGGGATTTAAAATCAGCTTATTATCTATAAAAGTTCCTAAATATTTGTGATTCAACACGTTCTACTTCAGCACCTTTGATAAAAAGGGTGGTACAGCTTTTGGATTCTTTCTAAAATCAATCAACATTTCTTTCGTTTTTTTGTGACATTCAGATCAAGATAGTTATGATCGCACCAGTCAACAAATCTTTGAACCTCCTTGAAGTAAAACAGAATCAGAGTTGGAAAGATCCACAAGTGCTGAGTCATCTGAATATTTAATGTACAAAGTTGAATCACTTCCTGAACAATCATTTGTGTACAGAGTTAAAAGCACTGGTGATAAAACAGTACCCTGGGGTGCGCCAGTTGAAATGACTCTGGAAGACGAAACAACACTACAATTCTTTCAAGACATTTCATTGCAACAGATGTGAGGGCAACTGTCGGTAATCATTTAAACAGCTTGGGTTGCGTTTTTTGGGAACAGGACATACAGTGGAATTTTTCCATAAAACAGGAATTATACATTCTCTAAGTGACCAGGTAAACAAACGACTGTAACATAGGAGAGCTGAGAAACACACACCTTCAACAATTTTCCACAGATATTCAGGGCCCATTGCCTTTCTCACATTTAAACGTTTGAAAAACAACTGAGCACATATTCTTGAATATTCAACTTATGCAAGCATATGCGCATACATCTGGATACACACAAACTTATGTTTGCATTTCACCAGCTGTGCACACAGGCACTCAGATGCTGACATGCTTACACACATTCATGGCTCTATCTCTGCTGCCTGATATACCTTTTTTTCTTTGAACTCAAGCAGTCGTTAAATTGTTTGGGAAATATGAAAGACCAGATGTTTACCGAACTGATCTAATTCTCTTTTTTGACAGGAGAAGGGGCAGAAGAAATAGCCAAGATGATCACAGATGACAATGAGAGCACTGATCCTGTCCGCATTTAGTTCATGTTGCACCTTTTACATATGCAATTTTGTTGAGAGATAATTAGGTATCTGTTTACCGTTTGTGTTGCTTTACCACACAAAACACTGATGTTTTGAAAGACAAAACCCCCTGTTCAGCTGCCATAGATCTGCTTTATGTTAAGTTTTGAAGAACGATATGTGTGTGAATGTATATGGCTGGTTATTCTGTTTTAGTGAAGAACAGTTTTGTTTGGAGGCTAAGAGAGGGGGATGGAATAAAATGAACAGATTATCACGTTATCGTTATGTTGGACTAACATTGTCGATAGCCAGGTAGGACCTACCTTTGCAAGATGGCACAAAACATGAAAAGAACTGTTGAATTCATGTATGAATTTTACTCTTTCTACAATGTTTCACTGGAGGCTTTTGTCCATTGCCCATGGTTTTAGGGAAGTAATGTTGTTGATTTGCTTTGTTGCCATCTCATGTTCTTCACTTTTATCTCTCTGCTCTCTCTGCAGAGATTTATTGTTTAAATTTTGCTCCTCTGCTTTGAAATTTCTTTTTTTATTCAGTTTGCATGGTCTACAGTTTTACTCTATGTCACATAGTATGTGAATGCAGTTTTTTGGCTGATTTGTTTTGACAGTAATTATTCTGTTACTTGCTTGATACAGTGTTTTCATGTGGTGGATCTCTCTCTCTCTCTCTCTCTCTCTCTCTCTCTCTCTCTCTCTCTCTTGTGACCCTCTATATTTACCAAAAAAAAAAAAGAAAAAAAACTTTGGCTTCTGTAGAAGCAGACATGACCCCAAGACTGTAAAGGAAAAAACTTGTTATAACTGATTGAAGTCTATAGATCACAGCTTTCATTTCTTTCTTTCTTTTTTCAAAACAGCTTGTATGTTTCCAATTTGGTTTGACAGATTTGCTGATGTTTGCATTGATACAGCAGGCTGGATGATCACACACACTCTATGTGTTATACACATACTTTTTTTTTATTCAGTACAATCACTATGTGAAATGAGCACAACAAACGTATCTGATTTTTCATGGACCTTGATCTTTGGTAAGAAACTCATCGGCTCCTTAACAAAAATCAGACAACATTACTTCAAGGTACAATTTCTTTTTTTAATTGTCTTGATTTGAGTATGTTTAAAAGATGAAAATGATGTCACTGGATGAATGCCATCACAGTAACAACTAGCAGCATGATTCTGTCTTCATAATAACCAGTGGTTTTGACTGTAGATGTTGGTGTCAAGAAATCCATGAGATATTTGTTTTTCTGAAAGATTGCCTGCAACCTAATCCTAAAGTGACATAATTCTAGATGTGTATTCTTCAAGACTTAATATTTTTTTTTATTTCTCATCGCACACAGTCAGACACATTTTGACAAACCCTAAACAAAATGCCGCAGTATCCAAGCGGTACAGCAAAACAAGACGAACAAACAATTCAATAAATCAGCATAGGATTCTGTCACATCTTGGGGTAGTCCTCCAGTTCATAGGGTTTGGGTTCTTCCCAGTATTCACCAATGGGTTTACTGAAGGCATCATTGCGACGAAATGCTGTATCCCGTGTTTTCACTTGTGTAATACCCTGCAGCAGAAAACTGTTCTTAGTTTGGAGATTAGAATTAATCACAAATTTCACTGCACTTCTGGATGCTAATTCTTTTTTCTTGACGGATGACAATGGGACATCATTCATCACAAAAACATTTATAAATATTAAATAAATGTCAGCGAACCGCCCAGAGAAACGTGGACAAACGAGTCACAAGACAAACCACAACGCGTTTCAACCTCTTAGGTCTTCTTCAGGTGCAACAACACATGAAACAAATAACGAAAATGCACTTAGCTTTGATCGCTTCTGTGTTCAGCGCAAGAAAGAAGGCGTTGAATGATTCATTCAACGCCTTCTTTCTTGCGCTGAACACAGAAGCGATCAAAGCTAAGTGCATTTTCGTTATTTGTTCATGTTTGTTGCACCTGAAGAAGACCTAAGAGGTTGAAACGCGTTGTGGTTTGTCTTGTGACTCGTTTGTCCACGTTTCTCTGGGCGGTTCGCTGACATTTATTTAAGATTTGTTTAGATTTCCGCCTGCAGTCGTTTCACTTTGCAACTAGATTTATAAATATCACAAGGAAAGGACAGCTTTTATTAGTCCTGTCACAAGTTTTGAATTTCATCCCATTTCATAACGCAGGCAGGCTCTTTACAAAATACAGTGAAACTAGTGTTATCAGACACTTGATGTAAATGACAGAGATAACTTTCTTACAGATATTTTTCTCTCTTTCAGTAGATAAGGGAAGTAAACATTAAAAACCCACACTCATACACACAGTTGCATGCATACATGAAAATGTATACCCACAAAGAGCACATAACTCATACACATTCACTTCAAAATGATCTTTCTGTGTACATACAGAATTAATGGAAAGGTCACAGGAGTTTTCAGCCTGTTGGCTTGATTTGTCTTTTACCAGTCCACTCACTGCAGCTTTCAGTTTCCATACAGTATGTAATACAAGCAGGCAATATACAAAATACAGTAAAAATGGTGTTCTTCAATAGCTACTTGATGTGAATGAAAAGGAGAACTTTTATACAAACATTTTTCTCAGTTTCAATAAACAATTGAAAGCAAACATGTAAAACAAAACTCTCATACAACTGCATGCATGCATGAAGTCCTGCTCACACAGAAAGCACAATCAACCCATACACAGTGGCCACAAAATTATCTTTCAGTATGTATAAACAGAATGTGAAGCCATTCCTGGAATGAGCAGTAGAGGTTCACCTGATGGCTACATTTGTCTTTCATAATAAAAAGGGGGGGAAAAGCCTTTCATTCAACCTGCAACTTATGTTTTGTTGATGTTCAACCATAATTAAATAGCATGCAGTTCCAAAAGTGCAGCTGTGATAAACATACGGTTTTGTTTGTAAAATCATTGAAAACAATAGATTTTACATTCTCTCTCTCTCTCTCTCTCTCTCTCTCTCTCTCTCTCTCTCTCTCTGTCTCTCTCTCTCTCTCTCACACATACACACACACACACACACACACACACATACACACACACACACACACACACACACACACACACACACACACACACACACACACACACACACACACACATACACACACACTTTGTCTGTCCAGTATGCACTACTCACATGGATTTTGTCTTTGTGTTCTGACCAGAATGTCACCGGCTGTTCTCTTCTGTAGTTGTGATCCTGCAAGAGCAATGGTCTTTCAGTATGTTGTACAACAATGTTTCCTCCAGTGCTTAACATGAAGACACAGTATTCATGCACACTATAGTTCTAGATCCTTTGTCAAAGCCCAGCTGACCACGAAGAGTCTTTCGGGGGCTATTAACCACATTGAGGAGAAAATCCCAGTCTGGAAAAGACACAAAGGCAATGTTAACATACATGGAAGGTTAACTATCAACACCCTCAAGACTGATGAAGTAAGCCACACTGGGCCAGCCATCCATTCTGTGTAATTTGCTGGTCTCAAATATCATTTGAAAACATAAACAACAGCAACTAATGCATAAAAGAGCTATTTGTGACCCTCCATCGCGAAATGAGTAGCTGGTCACCTGTGAGTCATGTTAAGATTTCATGCTGTACTAAGAGGTGCTTTTCATGCTCATTTTAGTTGTCAAAACTGCTTTAAGATCTGACGTTTACTTTCGTGAGACATGGTCTTTATAAGATGCTGACCCTTGACACACATTTATTTTCAAATGGACAAAAACTGAATCCCAACTCACAGACTAAATTCTAACTCTTCCTTACAACCGTCATTCAATTTTCATAAATTTTCATGCACACAATATACTTCTTAGGTTCTATTTTTCTATCTTTCCTATTATCTATATCTCCTTCTTCTCCTCTTTGTTAAACCTGTCCTTCCCACCCCCTTCCCACCTTTTCCTTCCTCTTCCTCTCTTCTCTCATTACTATCATTATTTTTATTATCATTACTATATTGCCATTGATATTTTTTATTACCATCGCTGTAACTATCATTATTACTATTATTGCATTCTTTTTATCATCATCACTATTATCATTTTTATTATTATTATTGCCATCATCATCATTGTCAGTGTTATTGTTACCACTATAACCACATTGTTCAACTATCCCCTAACCGCTTCTCCTTTCTCGCCTTCAGTCAGTATAGTTACCATTATTACTAAGACTAATATTATGATATAATTACTAAAAGTGGTCGTAATCCTCTCTATATTATTTTTACAGTATTTCATATCATCATCATCATCACTGTTATTATTATTACCATTATTATTTTAAACTCACATTGTCTCCCTTCCCAGCAGCCTTATTTCCATTCCACTTCCCCTTTGCCCCCCATTTGAAGAGTTAAGTGACTGTCTCTTCAAAACAAATCTTAAATAAATGTCAGCGAACCGCCCAGAGAAACGTGGACAAACGAGTCACAAGACAAACCACAACGCGTTTCAACCTCTTAGGTCTTCTTCAGGTGCAACAAACATGAAACAAATAACGAAAATGCACTTAGCTTTGATCGCTTCTGTGTTCAGCGCAAAGCTAAGTGCATTTTCGTTATTTGTTTCATGTTTGTTGCACCTGAAGAAGACCTAAGAGGTTGAAACGCGTTGTGGTTTGTCTTGTGACTCGTTTGTCCACGTTTCTCTGGGCGGTTCGCTGACATTTATTTAAGATTTGTTTAGATTTCCGCCTGCAGTCGTTTCACTTTGCAACTAGACTGTCTCTTCGTTTTTCGTTTTCATTTTCTTGAATGTTGTTTGTCTTGCCTGAAGAAGACCAAAGAGGTCTAAATGCATCATATTTGTCTTGCAATTTGTTTTTTTTTTTGTTCGGCAGTGTAGTAATTTTTCTTTTAAGTTTGTATCATACATATATATTTTTTTTAATTCACGATATTTGGTTTTCCTGACAAAAGTTTTCTCCTAAAATATGACACTGATAAGAATTAAGTCGTGAAATTTTGTTTTATATATGTAAGGCAAAATATAGAAACTTTACAGGTAGCAGCATGTACAGGAAGAAATTAAGCATCCACTTTTGCCACCATTCCGGAATCAACCCCGACACCCATCCTCTGTTTTGGGTGCTAGCTCCAGTCAGTGCAAAGTGATGCAGGAGGGGCAGCTAGTGTCCACTTTGGGAATGTAACTACTTAGTTACCACATTCCAACAAAACAGACTGATGTGTAAGAGACTGTGACAAGAGAAAAAGGTATACATGACTTTCTGGAACAAAGACTGGAGAACAGGCTGTAAAGGCTGAACAACAGCAGAGAAGGAAGTCAAAGAAAATCACAAAAAAGTGAAAGAGCCTAGGCATTTCCATAGGGTAAGGTATACACACACACACACACACACACACACACACACACACACACACACACACACATGCGTACTTTTTCACACCAAGAACAAATAAAAACGTCTATAATGGACACAAAAAGCACAAAATACAATTAGAACTATGTTGAAAAAGTCACAGAACAAGCTATGTACATACCCACTCTCATTCACATACTTTTTAACTGCACCACACAAATACATGTAAATGTACACAAACATCCTACCCTTGTGGGGGCTATCTCCTGGGGAGTAAACTCAAAGTTGTAATCCACCATTTTCACAGATCGGAAGTCGGTTTTCTCTGGCCCACCATCCCCCCCCTCTGCACTCATCTCTTTGCTGTCAAAATGAAGTACAATTTGCCATGAGTTCACACACAGCCATTCTCAACAAGCATGCCATAGCTATTTGTGCTCTGTTTTGATACAGAACTGAGCAGGTTCTGATATAGAGAAAAAACAATTTCAATGACAAATGGAAAACAGTATAATTGTCCTTTATCAGCATTGAAAACAAGTGCATGATAGAAAATGATCATGGGATATATTTCTCCCCTTTTTTACCAAATGATACATGTGACTGCTTACATTTCAATTTAACCCCAGGATAATCTTAACTACAATTCACTAATCACAACCAGTAAACCCACAGGTAATGAAACTGGAATTATCAATCACAATCTCCTTAAACATAATCAAATATGCATGATGCATGTTCTGTATTCTATATCAGATGTCACACAATAAATGACAGTAGGTTTTTGATGCTGTATTGAAATACTAGATTGACATTAACTGTTGATGCAGAGTTGCCATTTCACTCATCCACTGTGTCTGGTAAGCTTTTGCATGGTTTGTGGGATACTTTAAAACAATTTTTTTTATCAGTATTACATTGCACATGTGAGTGGGCATGCATGCAAGCAAGCTTTTGTAGCAGGAGCATGCTTTTGTTCATTGTTTTCAACTGAAAATGAAATGTATGTCCATGTCGGTACAAAGTTAATGTTTTAACATCACAGGTCACTGTTTCATGTGGGTGCAGTATTGTTAGAAATTCAAGCAGTGACACTACTCACCACACTTTTGAAAACAGCATTCTCTCCATCAGTTCTTCTCTTTGAACCTGAGCACATACACCACATACAAAGATTGTAACTTGCATGCAAACACCTGCAAGGTTGTTCTTCCAGTGCCGCTTGGGTGTGTCTATTTTCAAGAGACATGGTTGTGCATGTTACAATGTATATGTGGATGTGGAAATGGATGATGAAAACTGAAGTTAAATTCATTATATTATACCCTCTTACTCCGTGATTACTTCAGAACAGCCTGAAACAGCCATGTTATGAAGAAGATGAAAATCCCATATTCAAAATCTTGTCATCCATCAAGTAACTTCATTATTCTTGCATTATATGACTTATGATGAAAGCTAAATGTATCATGAAAGCTACAACAAGATTTAATTTTTCACAGCCTTTTCATTAGACCTATTCCAGTCATCTTGGTATGGATGACACGTAACACATAGCATGCACCCTGAGTGAGAAATGGAAAGAATGAAGGAAGTAAGGAAAATGAGTGATCGATATTGAACGATACTGACTGGATGACACGGGAAACGACTGAATGAAGCGCCAGCTGGCAGCTCTTCAGTCGGCACTACCCAGGTAGGCAGCCCGTTGTGTAAACGAATGTTGATTGTAAAGCGCTTAGAGCTTGGCGTCTAGCCGAGAGTAGGCGCTATATATAAAGTATCATTATCATTATCATCATTATTCCAGTCATCTTAATACTTCATTTTTCAATGATAATATTGACTTTACGAAATGTTTTCAATGATAATTTTGACTTGACCATATGTTTTCAATGATAATTTTAACTTTACCATATGTTTACAATGATAATTTTGACTTTACCGATTATGTTTTCAATGATAATTTGACTTTACTATATATGAACAGTCTGATTAAAATTACCTGAACCAAAATCTGATTTGTTTCACTGTGTGTGTGTGTGTGTGTGCATGTGTGTGTGTGTGTGTGTGTGTGTGTGTGTGTGTGTGTGTGTGTGTGTGTGTGTTAAGAATGGTATCTAAATATTCTTTGGAAACTATGCATACACAATACATCAGTGTTCATTCTTTCATTCACACATTCACATTCACCTTTGCACTTTACAAGACTATTTATGTATCGATTTAAAAATCAATTCCTTGTTGGTTCTCTTTTTTTTTTTTTTTTTTTTTTTTTTTTTTTTTTTCCCCCTTTTTTTCTTGGCTTACCTGTCTTTCTGGTGGTGTCTGGTTCAGGAGGGGTGTATGTGGTGCGTACTGTGGTTTTGTTGTCAACCTTGCCATCAAAGTCAGTGGTGAGTACACCCTTGTGTCCATCTCTCAGGATCTGCACTTTGCTGGTCACTCCCCCTTCTAGTTTGATTTCTGGGTCAATGTGCTTCACTGCACGCTGCAAGTAGATTTATTACTGTAAGGCATATTTCTAACTATCAAAGTCTTTTTTATTTGGGTTTTTCAGAGGAGAGGGCACGGTAGGATGTGCAGAAGATGGGATGAGAGGCTGAGTTACCATCCCCATGTCCAGTACATTCAGTCTTTGTGAACCAGAGTATGTAGGTCTATATGTGCTATGTACACGTGTGTGTGTGTGTGTGTGTGTGTGTGTGTGTGTGTGTGTGTGTGTGTGTGTGTGTGTGTGTGTGTGTGCAATAAACCAAAGGCATGTGGGTGAGTATGTGTGCATGTATGTGCATGTGTACATGGATGAAATCCAAGATCAACAATGTATCAGCCCATGACCACAATTGTAAAGTCATTTGAGCTGTCCACCTCCCATTTTGTCAGTGTCGGGGACATGACAATTTTGTCTGATAATCATCAGGACCTTCTTTTTAATACAGTACATGTTCCCTCCATGAACTGTTTAGGACTGGAACATTCAGTTTTAAGTAGCAGTAGAGGGCACAGAACATCACAGAGGTGTTCAAGTTAGTTTAGAAACAAACAAACAAACAAAACAATTCCAACATCTCCACCTGCCTTTCCCAACCCTGTTACTTCTGCAAATGACATCCAAGTCTCACTGCCTGCATTGTTTTCTCCCCTGATGCCAATTCACAAGCCTCACCTGCCCCTACTTCCCATCATAACTGACTATATACTGCAGTAGTCCCCAGGAATAAAACTCCAACCAGCATAATCTTAAACCCCCCTCCCTTCCCCTCCCTCCCATCATTCAAGTTACTTCTGATGAAGACACCCTTTCAGAACGGTCCTTATTTAGCATCGCCTGCAATATCTGAAGACCAAAGCACCGCCAGTATACTGACAGTCTAAGCATGTCATCAGTTGCATGTATTAGTATTGACAGAAAAAAAAATCTTCAAGGTGTTACACACACACACACACACACACACACACACACACACACACACACACACACACACACACAAAATGCAAAGAATGTCGTTAATTAACTGAAGAAGAATGCCTCCAAACTCGAGTTTAGCCCGTGTGCTCCTTCGTAAAACTATTTTTTGGGCATTATCATTTCAGTCACACAATATGATCAAGAATGGGTTTACCTCTTCTACCCAGTTTTTCCAGCAGGCATTTTCCGTCTGAGTTGTTGACGCGGATTTCATTCCGTCCGTCGTTGAGTACGCTCATTTTGGCAGCTGAAAACCTCGTCAACACAAAACAGAGAGGAAAATACAAGCGGAAGTGTACGTTGCCAGGCAAAACTCGCGTAAAACAGAGCACCGGGGTAAGGGAAACTACTGTTCTCTCTTGAAACAAGATAGTGAATGTTGTCCCTTTTCTTGACGTGCTCTCCCGTCTGAGTGCGTGTCTGGGAAAGATAGAGATTATCTAAAAATTACCTGCGTTTAAATAAAACGAGAAGAAAGAAGGATGATCTTATTCAAACCTTCCATTTTTACATGAAATCTTGATATCACAAATTTACCAAACTTCTTCAAATCATTATCAATAAGAGAACAAAAAACAGTGCAGAGAAAGAATTGAATGTAACTGAACACGAGAAAATCTTCATGTTCCAGGTAACAAAAAACTGCCCCTCGGTATATGGAACACCAACATCAGAATAGCACAGAATGTCAACACCTTCAAGAACAGAGGCGGAGTTTACAAGACCTAAAGTTTTTGATGAAAGCATCATAAAACGACTTCGGCACAGTTGTATTACCGATGACTGGATGTCTCGGTCACGGTCTGTTTTATTTAAAAAAAGTAGCATGCTCCTATCCACAACCGCAACACCAGCCCACTATATCCTCTACTAACATACACCCACACGACCATACCCCCCCCCCCCCCCCCCCCCCCCCCCCCCCCCCCCCCCCCCCCATACAGAGCTTACAGTTATCTCCTCTCCCTCCCTACACCCTCTCCTGTTCTTTACTCGGATACCAATCCCCTCCCTCTTCTCCATCTGATTTTCTTCCAGTTTCATATACTGTCCCCACTACATGGTTCTCCCTTCCTTCTGTCCTGTGTGTGTGTGTGTGTGTGTGTGTGTGTGTGTGTGTGTGTGTCAATAAACATGTTAACCTCTTCATCGATCATTTCCATTTTCTTCCCCACCCAGTATTATTATACTAATACCAACATTAACTCACTTATGACAACGATCGTCATCCAGCAGTACTGTTTACCATTCCAACCATACTGTGTGCATGAGTTTCCCTTCCCTCTTCCCTGCGCGCATGTATTATATGCAGGTGTATGTATATGAAGCCCCCCCCCCCCCCCCCCCCCCCCCCCCCCCGGCCCCTTTCTCCCTCTTTTTTCCCAGTAGCAATGATAGCCCTTTACTCATTCCATTTCATTCCTATCATTATCATCAGTACCAAAATCACTACATATAACCACTATCATTTTGATCACCACCCATTAGTTTTGTTTGCTGTCATTCAATGATCATTTCTATTCCTTGCTACAAAGCACTATCATCAATCTACTGTAATCACTATCATCACTACCACTATTATAATTATCATATAAGTTAACAATAATTTAAAACAAACAAACAAACAAACCCCATTGTTTTACTAACCTCCAACCCCTCTGCTTTTTCCCATTCTGTGTTCAGCAAAAAAAAAAAAAAAAAAAAAAAAAAGTTGTGTGTTTTTTGCCTGAAGAAGACCCAAATGGTCGAAATGCATCGTGTTCTGTTCTGTAATCTCTTTGTATGTTTTGTCTGCGCAAAAGATACCATTTTTTTAATTGATTTCATTTAGTCATATTTTGTTCTACAACTATTATCGTCCTGTTATCATCGAAAGTAACAGTATTCCTCCTCCTATCATTTAAATATTTTCATCATCATCACTGTTATTGCGATTGCTATCATTATCATTATTATTGTCGTCATTATCAATTCAACTCCAATGATCCCCAAGGCCTCCCAACAGTCTCGTTTTCATCATCAACCATTTTGCGCCGAATATGAGAAGATATAAGTGGTTGCCCGTTCATTGTTTTCAAAATGTGTGTTTTTACCTGATGAAGACCCAAGAGGTCGAAATGGATCGCGTTTTTTCCTGTAATCTGGGTGTCTGTTTTGTCTGCGGAAAGAATATCGTTCCTTTAAAAAATTAATGTTATTTAGTCATATTTTTTTTTTCTTATTCTGGGTTTGAAAGAACACACCGGAAAAGAAAGAAACAAAGAAAGTCTGATAGAGGGGGTTTTAATGTAAGACTGACATCCAGTCATACCTGATCATCTTCCAAATGGATGCACAAAGCAGTGTCATTCTTAAATAAGTTTTAGAAAATATCTTCTATCCCTTTTACCCTTGCTTCTTTGGTATCTGTCTGTCTTATTTGTAATAGAAACAAAAAACAGTGCAGAGAAAGAATTGAATATAACCGAACAGAAAAAAATCATTTTGCAAGTAACAGAACTGTCGCCTCAATGTATGAAACAAATTGCCCACCAACATCCGAACAGCACGCAATGTCAGCACCTTCAATACGTTCATTGGAGGGATCCATGCTCTCTTGTCCCCTACCCTAGTTCCAGTGCCAACGGTTACGTAGACGCACCATCGTATCCTGTGGCCGTATGAGAGTCGACTAGAAGACTGAAACAACAGAACTTGAAACGGTCAAACTGTAGAGAAGCAGTGAATGCATATTCTCACGGTCAATTCACCATGATGTGCCAAATCATGAGTGACATGGTAGAATCGATGCCGAGAAAATAAATTGCCACGTGTCTTTTTATTTTTGAGAGGAGGGGGGAGCGCGCGGGGGGGGGGGGGGGGGGGGGATGTTTGTGTGTCTTTCACATCCTTTACTGGAATCTTGTTCTGTATACGGATTGGCACCCGATCACGATCACGAAGAAACACACTAAGCCAAAGACACTGAACTTCTCCTATAGCAGCACTAATAGCTTTCATCAAGAACAAATTGTATAATAATGATAATAATAATCACACACACACACACACACACACACACACACACGCACACACGCACGCACACACGCACGCACGCAAACACACACACACACACACACACACACACACACACACACACACACACACACACACACACACACACACACACACACACACACACACACCCAGACATAATGATAGAAATAATGATAGTATTGGTGATAGTAATAATAGTAATGGATACCTATATTGCGCAATCCAGAAAACGGCTATATTTTTTTGGTGTTTATAAAAAAAAATGATTTATGTGTATAATTCTAATTCTACGTAACACATTTACATCAATGTTGCCCACACCTACATGTTACACTGTATATATAAAAACAAACGAACAAAATAGAAAATAACCTTTTTTTTTCTTTTTCTTTTTTTTTTTTTTTTTTTTTTTTTTTGCACGCACATTAAATTTTCTCTGCTATAGCGCAGACGTATAGACATTGAACATGGCACACTTTGCGGAAGTACAGACGTGTTTTAATGAACATGCCACAGCCAGTCAGTTACCGACATAACAGTTGAGTTTGAAGGCCACATGTAAAACAGGCGAGGGAGTCAGAGGGTGGGAGGTCATCAGGGTGCCAGTTTCATGTCGTTAGGGCTTGGAGAACAAGATCTTCGTCCGTAAGCCTTAGTTCTAGTATGTGGTATCAAGAGAAGTCCAGTATCAAAGAGAGAGAGGAGCTCGCGAGACGGAACATGGATGTGGAGGAGATCAGACAGATGCTCTGGACCCAAGCAGAACAGAATCAGAGAAGTCTGTACGGTCGGAAACAGGCAACCAGTAGACAGAGTGTAGAAAGGGAGAAACGTGGTCTGATTTGTCACGGCTGCAAATGAGTCTGGCAGAGTCACTAAGTTTCTAAAAGCATCACATAAAAAAAAAAACACCAGTTGTTCTCTGCCAAATTTTCGTCTTTAATGGACTTCTTCAGGACTGTCACCTTGGAGCACCTAGGGAAAAAGCTAAAAGCTTGTCTAACCGATATTCAAGAAGGCCGCACAAGAGAGAATTATGTCCGTAGACTAAAAGATCCTTGAGAGGAAAAAAAGCGTGTACAAGTGTTTTGATTGTATCAGTAGAGAAATAGTGACGGATCGAACATGTCCTACGTTATTCCAGATAGGCAACGTTACCGAGGATTGAAATGTGCTGAGAATCAAGAAGAGAAGGATGTTGATTGGTGACAGGCTAGCGTAAGTTCAGTCTGACTGTCATCAAGTTGTAGCTGATATAGTCATCCTGTCCCTTAAGTCAGCATCACACTCTTGTGTTCCAGACATCAGACTGGGTACAAACGAAGGTCTACAACAGATGATGAACGAGATGGTCTGGTCATATGGTCTGGTCATATCTCGCACACACACACAAGTTCATGTATCTCGCACACACACACACACACACACACACACACACACACACACACACACACACACAGAGACAGAGAGAAAGAGAGAGAGAGAGAGAGAGAGAGAGAGAGAGAGAGAGAGAGAGAGAGAGAGAGAGAGAGAGAGAGAGAGAGCAGTGTACTTGAACAGGTAATCCTTGATACATCTTTTTGTCGCATTCGCTCAAAGTTATGAGGAGAGAGAGAGAAGAGAGAGAGAGAGAGAGAGACAGACAGACAGACAGACAGAGAAAGATCAGATCAGATAAAATTCTTTATTTACAAGGATAATAAATAAACTTTGACGCGCTTTTTTCACATCCAGTCCTTGCCCTTAGAGACTACAACATGCAGTGCAGTGAAATGAAATGATATATAAGAAAGCAAACAAGTAAACAAACAAGGCGGTCATGCAATTATAGTGGAACATCAAATGAAAATAAAAGGGAAATGGAGAAAAAAATAAACAAACAAAAAATGAAAAATAAGTATAAAAATGATAATAAAGAAGGGGAAGAAGAGAGTGGGGGTGGGGGATGGGTGGGCTGGGAAGCATATAAAATGGACTATAACGTACAACAATCAGCATGTATAAAAACAGACAGTAAAAATGAATATGACAAAGTACTACAGAATTTGGAACACACACACACACACACACACGCGCGCGCGCGCGCGCGCGCGCGCGCGCGCACGCACGCACGCACGCACGCACGCACGCACGCACACGCACACGACACGCAAACAGACAAAGAGACAGACAGACAGACAGTCAGAGAGATGATGATGATGATGATGATGATGATGATGATGATGATGATGATGATCTTTATTTGCAAGGGTTAACAGATAAGCAAACACATGCTTTTTTCATCCGGCCCTTGCCCCGCTAAGGGACTAAGTAAGTAAAAACTGGCAACTAAAACTTACAAAAATTGTAACAAACACATATCTTCACAAATGCATTAAAAGTTGATGAACTGTTCATCCATGGACATGTCATGAAGTGTGCGAGCTGGCGTTCAGTTCCTGTGGGCGGACAAATATGGGAAGTTCCCCTCTCTCTCTCTCTCTCTCTCTCTCTCTCTCTCTCTCTCTCTCTCTCTCTCTCTCTCTCTCTCTCTCTCTCTCTCTCTCAAAGCCCCAATAACCATGCCATACTTTGCTGTGCAAGATGCGAGACCTGAACCTTTGGGTCTGATATAAGATTAGACAACAACAACAACAACAACAAAAAATCCAGTTCCAAGCCGCCTCAACTTGATATCACCAACACGGTGTATGACTGTATATCACCAACACAGTGTGTGACTGTATATCACCAACACAGTGTGTGACACTATATCACAATCACAATGTGTGACACTATATCACCATCACAGTGTGTGACACTATATCACCAACACAGTGTGTGACACTATATCACAATCACAGTGTGTGACACTATATCACCAACACAGTGTGTGACACTATATCACCACCACAGTGTGTGACACTATATCACCAACACAGTGTGTGACACTATATCACCAACACAGTGTGTGACACTATATCACCAACACAGTGTGTGACACTATATCACCAACACAGTGTGTGACACTATATCACCAACACAGTGTGTGACACTATATCACCAACAGTGTGTGACACTATATCACCAACACAGTGTGTGACACTATATCACCAACAGTGTATGATGGCGGAAGACGCCAAACTAACTGCAGGAAGGTAGCGGAGCCGAACGGTCTGTTGGCGCTGATCACACCGGCAATCGAGACAGACGGTGTCGGGGCTGAGGACACTACCCCATCCAAGAAGCACCCCCCCCACCCCCCCCCCACCCCCCCCCTTCCCTTCAGGATAATGCCATACCCCGAGCCCCTGTAGCCTTCAGGATATATGCAAATGTGTTATGAATGGTGTTCAGCATATGCGGTGCCACGAGCACAGCATCAGCAGTAACCGATATATGGAGGACAGCATCATGCAGTAACATTGTGTTATGGAGGACAGCATCATGCAGTAACATTGTGTTATGGAGGACAGCATCATGCAGTAGCATTGTGTTATGGAGGACAGCATCATGCAGTAGCATTGTGTTATGGATGACATCATGGTAACAGGACATCATGCAGTAGCATTGTGTTATGGAGGACAGCATCATGCAGTAGCATTGTGTTATATGGAGGGCAGCATCATGCAGTAACATTGTGTTATTATGAATGGAGGGCAGCATCATGCAGTAGCATTGTGTTATGGAGGGCAGCATCATGCATCAGTAAACATTGTGTTATGGAGGGCAGCATCATGCAGTAGCATTGCAGCATCATGCAGTAGCATTGTGTTATGGAGGACAGCATCATGCAGTAACATTGTGTTATGGAGGATCAGCAGTCATCATGCAGTAGCATTGTGTTGTGGAGGGACAGCATCATGCAGTAGCATTGTTGTGGAGGGCAGCATCAGCAGTAGCATTGTGTTATGGAGGACAGCATCATGCAGTAGCATTGTGTTATGGAGGACAGCATCATGCAGTCATGCAGTAGCATTGTGTTATGTTATGAATGGGGGACAGCATCATGCAGTAGCACTGTGTTATGGAGGGCAGTATCATGCAGTAGCATTGTGTTATGGAGGACAGCATCATGCAGTAGCACTGTGGGGGGGGGGGGGGGGCAGCATCAAAATGACTTATAGTGTCCTACCTGATCTTACCAACGTTGCTATCTACCGTCGCCCAAATAAAACTGAAGCTACTTTACCACTGGAATCCATTGTGGAGAATCCTGAAGTGAAAGAACAAGATTAGTGAACGTCCTGGAGGACACGGGACAGGGCAGTGTGATCAGTCCGGCCCACGCTGAAGACTAGCAGAACATGGGGAGTTTCAGGAGGCAGTGCACATGAAGAAGGAAAACATGAATATCACGGAAATGACAGGACACACACACAAACCAACAGGCAGCGGATGGATTAACAGAGCTGAAGTGGTGCTCAAAGACGAAAGAGAAGGCAAAGGAGATGAAATGAGACGAAAGTGCCGGAGGATCCGGAAGGCAGTCTGGCAAGACCAACAGGGACAGTGGGATTACATGGGAAAGCGCACTCCAAGGAAGTCTCAGCTGCAATGAAATATAGCACATGGCCCTTCTTTGAATCAGCTTCATCCTCCGATCTGTATTTTGCCTGTTGAAATGAGTGAAATCAGACACCCTGTGATCACTCTTCTAGACCAAACAAAAGATTGAATATGTCCTTAGTTCATGCAAAGTAGCGCCTAGCCAGGGAAGGTACACATGAGGCATAACCAAGTGCTAAGGACAGATCGTGCATGCGGTTGGCTCTGCCAGAAAAAGAATTATACTACGAGAAGCTCCAGCACGACGCTCTACACGGCAAGAAGCCCCCAAATCCTTGTCGGTAACAGATGCAGCATCCAGAGCATATAATGGGATTTAGTGGAGAGAGTGGATGACTGACAGCGCACAGCAGACCTTCCAGGATGGACAAACCATCCAAAAGTCACGAGGAAGAGTGGTATGAAGCCATGGATGTAGTAGTACATCACTCAGGCTCATCAAAACACGTGGTCCCGACTGAACTTGTTGTGCCATATGAAAACACAGTGGGAGAAGTTCATCTCTACAAGATGGAGGACTATGTCAGGGTACAGCAGCTGGAAGGAAACTGGTATGGAAGTCCAAGTCCTTGCTGGAGGAGTGGGAGCCAGGAGGTTATGAGGGTTATGACACACCTCTCGACTCGTGGTAAGAAGGGTACCACAGTCCTCAAGGCAAAAAAAAAGCAGACCACTGAAAAGATTCCAACTGGATCTGGTTGAGAAGGAACAAAATGAACTCCAGAATGTTTAAATTCCCAACTCAGAACAGATTACGATGGCTATGTCTTTTAGACATCTGTCTTAGGCAACTTCGCCATGAGGCGTCGGACTAATCAGATGTTGGTTCCAATCATAGCAGCGTGAACAAAAAGGATAGAGAGAGAGATATTATATATAGATAGAGAGAGAGAGAGAGAGAGAGAGAGAGAGAGAGAGAGAGAGAGAGAGAGAGAGAGAGAGAGAGAGAGACCCTCTGTAAGAACAACAGAGCATCCAGGAATCATGACATGGATGCGACCTGGTCCCCTGAGAGTGTAAGGAGTTCAGAAACAGAAATACTTTTATGAGGAGTGTTCTTCTCAGACCTTTTGCTGTTGAGGCTCCCTAGAAGGATTTTTTCTGCACTCTTATATGATGACTGCGAGGAAGTTATCTAAATGTGTTACGAATATTTTCCGGGAAAATGGTATCCCTGTAGGTGCGGTAAGTGCGATAGTCAAGTCATTA
>JADBJO010000697.1:85000-95000 GCA_016801955.1 Conus betulinus | reverse complement strand
TGCAATTGATTATAGAACTATATACCTTACTACTGATACCACACAACGATATGCCTCTTTAATTAGCAGGGACATCAGTTGCTTTTTTTGTCAGCAGTGGTACGATTATTGACTCTGTCCATCGTTCTGGAAATATCCCACCGGAAGTCTTCAATAAATAGTGCTTCTTTGTTTTCTTATGTCTTGACTTTATTGTTTTGAAGAGAACCAATACTGAATTCCAAAGTTAAATAGTCAGAATCAGTTCGTTCAGCTGCATGAAGTTTACAAAACAGATGGATGACAGCAAACAAATCACAGGATGTTATGAAATAGTCATTCACACTACTTTCAGTTTCTGATACGTATGTGAAATGACCTTGACAGTCACCATTACACACACCATTTAAAATACATAGTCCAAGTGATGTACACATATTTAACAACTTACCATATCTGTTTAAGCATATATCTTCAGAACATGTTACTCATTTCGGGTCTGTAGTTTAATTGAAAATCATTGGCAATTTCATATTCATTCAAATCTTGTGGAATATCAGATGTTCTGCTGTTCAGATCTCCAGAAAGAAGTAAAACACTTCAGGTAGAGCTAGCGAAGCATCAACAAATACAGGCTTGTAGATCAGTGATGCCATTTTCAATATCGTAAAAATGATAATGAGGTGAATTCTTGAATGGTACATACGCACAAACATACAAAATATCCTTTGATAAACCAAAAAGACACCTACGAATCGGAAACATAATAACGTTTTTTATCATCAGTATACACCTCTTGAATACGGCAAAAGTTCCTTTTTGACGGGACAAATAACCCTACCGGAGCGCCATCCTTATTTTGTAAAAGGAGTAGCAGGGTTTACAGAATACTTGACAGTTTTTATACACACTAGATTGAAAGTCATCCACAAATTTAATGTCTTAAACAAACATATAAACATACATACATACACACACATATACATACATACATGCATACCAATTACTTTAATGCATCAACTTGTCAAATCAACAACAATGCACAGTAGTCCAGATTGCAGGCGCATCAATAAACGTTATCTTTCTCTCTCTCTCTCTCTCTCTCTCTCTCTCTCCCTCCCCTCCCCCCCCCCCCCCCCCCCCCCCCCCCCCCCCCCCACCCCCCCTTTCTCTCTCTCTATCCCCACGTCCTTTCTCTCTCCGGCTGGCTCCAGATCTTTGTCTGTCAGTGTGCTTTAGTCAGCTGATACTATTTAAGGCACAGTTTGAAAGTCAACATCTGTCAGTTTCAATGCTGGTTCATGAGGTGATTCCGCCTTGACCAAACACGCCTAGACCCAATCATGACAGACATGCTCAGTATTTTGCGAGTTGTTTACATTTTGTTATGGGCAGGCAGTCCTAACATTGAAAGTCCTGAAACCCACTCTTTTATGAACTATGCCTAGTGAACCTATTACAAGAACAACCACTTTCGTGCTAAATCCGGCATCACTAAGAGCATAGCAAAGAGGCATGTACTTTTGAAATTTGCCCTCATAGCATGTTTGTATGAATGCGTCAAATGGGTTTGAAATCTCGATGACGAATGCCACCGAGTTTCGATGGTCGATGAAGCATAGATCAGGTTTCAGCCTTGGCAGATCTTCAACACCGTTTTATAGAGAGGCAGGCCTATTTTGAAAAACATCCACAAAATCCGTCGCAATGCATTTCTGTAGCTCCTTTCTGATGATCTCAAACGCATCTGTCGTGTCTTTGTGTGTAGAGGCCCCTCAGTTGACGACATCCATTCAAGGCATGGGAATTTGTGTCAGAACGAAACCCGCACAAAGCACACTCTCTCCGGTAAGTATCAGGATAGTAGATGTTGTTCACTGCATTGGTCTCCAGCAGCTGTAGACGCCCCTTGCTGATGAACCTGGTTATTTGGTCATTGACGTTGGTGTTGGTGAGGTGTCCTATGGAGTGGGTCATTGCCGCATCCGGAATTGCAACCCGGATGATTCTCCCTTGTTGTTGCAGCTGCTGAAAATGGGTGCGTATCCTTGTCCATTTGCATTCTTTTGATTGCGCTGTACAATTGTTTAGAATTACTGTAGCGCGCATTTGAACTACTCCATCCTCAGAAGCTGGGAGTACTACTCCGAAACTGTCGCTGTTTTCATCGAATTCCAGCCTTAGATCCAGTCGCACACACAGCTCATGGAGCTCAACGAAGGAAGACCGTGACCAGTTGACCTTACTGCCTTTCCTTAACTTCCCTTCGGAGTCTGTGGCATATCCTCCAAAATTGCTGTCGTCTGGATCTGCGTGAGGCACTTTTTTCTCTTTTCCATGTGGAGATGGAAACTGTTGCGCGCTACCATTCTGACATGTTGGTCATCACTGTTGAGAACAGAGATCAGGAATGAGATGCGTTTGGCGTAGTACATGGTACTTGGTTTCAACAGACCAAGGCCGCCTTGTTTTCGGGGAAGGAACATGTGCGCTCGATTGGTAGAAGAATTTAGCTTGAGATGAATGCGAACAAAATCAACTATCTTATCTTCCAGAGTCTTCAGAAGTTTTTTCTGTGAATTTTGAATTGCTGTAATAAAAGCTCAATTTTGAGGAAGCCATGACGTTTACAGCATCAATTTTCTTGCACAATGGTAAAGGTGAGAGCGAAATTTTTTCTAGCGTTCTTTCGAATTCCTCGCTCGCCTGTGCTAGTTGCTCTTTCTCAGAAGTTCCAGCCAGATTTGTTTGAAATCCAAGATACTGGTACGGCTCATCTTTTTCCCATACATCGGTGTATCTTCCCCTTGCAGCGTCACGTGGACGTTCTCAGTCACATCTGTAGAGGCCCAGTTGTTTCCTGTGCGTTGTCCATGAACGGTGGCACACTTTCTGTGTTTCACTTCCATTCCGGTGTAATGCAGGAAGGTTTCCGTCTTATCTATCATTTCTTGTAAGCTCTCCTCATAGCGAGCACTGGCACATACATCATCCATGTATGCCTGACATGGAGAAGGCATTGAAGCTGGTGTGAACGGCTGCTCCATCCACCGAATCCACGGGTCCAACGCCTGAATGAAGACAACAGCTGACCATGGGCAGCCTTGCACAATGCCACGATGCCTGGTAATCCTGGGCGTGGATCCTGGACGTAGTGTAGAACTGACTTGATACATGCTTGAAGTTCTGCATCTCAATTGTGATCGGCTTTCAAGCAGAATACGTGTTCTTGAAGGCAAGCAGAATACGTTTCTTGAAGGCCGTTTGGACAGACCCCTTCTGTTTTTGATGACAGCCTTCCGGTTGAAACAATCCACGGTAAAAGTCTCTCCTTTGCACTAACTTCATGTAGATCTTGTACAAAGACGTCAACAAGGAAATAGGTCTCCAATCACCAGGCTGCATCACATTCCCTTCTTTTTTGGGAAGTAAAGTGATCGTGGCATGTTTCCAATCAGTGGGAATTCTTTTGTTTCTCCAGCAAATGTTGAATATTGCCGTCAAAGGTAATGACAGACGTTGCAGATGTTTTTTTCAGGAAAGAATATTCAACTCCATCATATCCAGGCGCTGTGTTATTCTTCAGCGATTTCACCACAGATATCACTTCGTCGCCTCGGTGAACGGGTCCAACTGCAGTTCTTCTTCAGGAGGAAGAGGAGCGATGTTGACAGGCCAGGGCGGAGGGGGGAGGGGATATTCCAATACCTTTTCACTCTTCTGCTGGAAAAACGCCGTCAACACGTTCACTTCAATGGGACAAGTGGGTCGTGCTTCTGATCTGCTGTCGTTCTTGATGATCTCAATGGCACGTTTCTGATTATCTAACCAAAGCTGCGTTAGTTCATGCTTTTCCACGCTCCGCGCACTATGTTGATCCTGTCTTTCACGCATATGTCTAAAGTGTTTCCTAAGACTTGGGAAGATGGTGTGATCAATGTAGTGAAGAGCTTTTTCGATTTTCTGCCGCAGCTCATCTTTCTCCGATCCATACTGAATTTGTTCGGCGATTTGAATGGGAAACTTGTTAACAGCTCTCCAGATAAATCTCAGAACGCGAAGTTCTAAATCTGGAGCTTGTGACGCCTCTTCGTTTGGCGTCATAGTATGGTTGACGTCACGCTGCTGCGCTTCCAGAAAGCGGAGGACGTTCTGAACTTTGCCTAGGAGACGAAGCCACGGTCGAAAATCCCCGTGAGCAAACTTGACGGCATCTGCATGCTTCGTTCGGATAGACTCACGAAACAGCCGCTCGGTTCGTTCGAAGTCTGCCCATATAATCGGAGCGTACAAGAAAATCTCATGAAAAGCGACATCCAGTTTATTTCAATCTTTATTTGAAATGTACAAATTAATTACTGGCTGGAATGAACAACAGGGGATGAGGACAGTCTACCTTTTCAAGGTCACAGGATGCCGTGATCATAATGGTTACAGCACATATCCAGTGGGTGAGAGTGTAGGAATTCACCCGGATTTGGATTTGTTTGGGATAACCAAGACGCAGGGGGGGGGGGGGGGGGGGCCTAGGATTTTTGAGCTGTTTTTAAAACAGAATCTCACACTGACTGCGGGTGTTAAGACTGACAGGACTATGTGTAATGGTGATAGACTAGCTCAAACATTAGAACTATAATTTTTAATGAAAATAAATAGACCATTTTAGAACTATATATTGAGATGAAAATATATTAAATGTCTTCAAGATGCAATGACAAAACATGCATAGATTTGAAGTGTTTGACATCGCATGCGATCACCTCAGGTATAGTGTTGAACATGAAGTGACATTCGTTACATTTTTTTCGTGACATTTTGTTAAATGTCCTTCTGTGAGTAATCTTAGAATGAAATTACTCAATCCAAATATTGCATTGAACTATTAATGTCAGGCTCATTCTCTTGCTATCAGTAACAAGTGAGAAAAGACTTTTTAAGTTAGCCATGCATGTTCATGCAGCAAACGAGAGAATCCCGACAATGCAGTTTTAATGTATTTTGATTTGTAGCACATTTGTACTTTTTCATCCTTCATTTCAATAGCTGTGAAAAGTTTGTATATTGTTTTCATGCACGCCTCTTCATTTTGTGAGCTGACCATAATGCTCGTATTTGTATTCGTATTCGATTTCCAAGTCGTATTCTCTCTCTCTCTCTCTCTCTCTCTCTCTCTCTCTCTCCAGGCTGGACCCCCTATTCTTTCTTCCCCCCCCCCCACCCTGCTTCCCCCGACGTGGTAACTAGTGACTGATCTCAACAAGGCCGGAACGACCGGACCATTCCACCGACGGAATTAAGGGCTAAGCCGAGAGTCGCATTCAGTGAAGTTTATCCTGTGCATGTTGTGCCTGTTCATGCGTGCACAAATACACACACACACATACGCGCGCGCGCGTGCGCGCGCGCGCGCGCGCGCACACACACACACACACACACACACACACACACACGCACGCACGCACGCACAACGCGCACGCACGCACGCACGCGCACGCACGCACAACACACGCGCACGCATGCACGCACGCACGCATGCACACAACCACACACACACACACACACACGCGCGCGCGCACACACACAGAACAGAGAGAGAGAGAGAGAGAGAGAGAGTCGTCGCGCGCGTATGCAATGGCGAAAATCACGACCTGTAGGCCGACCTGTTCGAGCCTATTCTAGATACAAGGGCCTTCCGGTCCAAATCTCAACACCCCGTCCCCCTTCCCCTGATCTCCCCCCCCCCCCCCCCCCCCCCCCCCCCCCCCCTCCCCCCCCCCCCCCCCCCCCCCCCCCCCCCCCCCCAATCCTGTGCCATTGTTTCAGCTCCGCCGTCCCAGATAGGTTTCTGCATTTCTGGCAGCCACGTTACCCACTCCCCGTGTTGCGACAGGCCCCCTGGGCCAGTCCTGCTCGTGACAACACGCAAACGCAGAGTGCTCTCTGATGGAGGAAAACGTTTCATGACAAACAACACACAAAAAAGAGTCGTTAATGCACTTGAGTCTCCAGGATCGGACGTCAACGGTTGGTTGCCGATCAACGTGTGTTTGCACGCTATGGAACTGTGGTCAGCCAGCGAGCAATTCACGTGACTGCATGGCACGCGCAGATGGGCGGACATGCGCGAGGAGAGGGAGGAGGAAGAGGGGTGGGGGTGGGGTCGTTATATACATCCATTTTACCTCCAAAAAACATTCATGTTCGTCTTCGTGTTCTCTCTCTCTCTCTCTCTCTCTCTCTCTCTCTCTCTCTCTCTCTCTCGTTATAATGAAACCCTATATCCCACTTGGTGTTTGTCCACCCTTAACCCCATTCAGTCTTGGCTCGCGCCGCTCTTTCCTTCCTCATCAATATCTTTTTGACAGGTAGGTACCATGGTCCTTCCGAGAGCTGACGGCCTTGATAAAAGCGGGTGGGTGAGAGGTTGGCGGTCAGGAAGGGACTGGAGAATTGGGAGTGGGGGTTGAGGGAGTGGGGGTGGGAAATGATAGATTGTAGGTGATGCTGGCACATGCCCCTGTTGTTCCCCCTCCCTGCCCACACGGCCACCCATCTCCCCCACCCCCACCCCACCACTGTAGGTTTCATCCCAGGCGCGTCTCGCGATGGTGTGTGTGTGTGTGTGTGTGTGTGTGTTGTGTGTGTGTGTGTGTGTTGTAAAGCTGTTGTTATTGGGGTTGACGTTTTTTGTTTCGTTTTTGTTTGGGGTTGACGTTTTTCGTTTTGTTTTGTTTGTGTTGTTTTGTTTTACTGTTTTTTTTCGTTTGTCATTAAACCTCATATGCTTACCTTGGCTTCGCAACGACAGATGGAAAGGATAGGCTATTGCATAAAATCGCAGTCTTAGCGTTTTTTTTTTCATGAGTTCTCTCTCTCCTCTCTCTCTCTCTCTCTCTCTCTCTCCTCTCTCTCCTCTCTCTCTCTCTCTCTCTCTCTCTCTCTCTCTCTCTCTCTCTCTCTCTCTCGCAAAACTAAATCACCACCACCATTACCACCACCACCACTAACTACTACAACTACCACTACAACGACCACCACCACACCATAACAACCACTACTACTATAACTGCTCCAAAACACTCTCTCTCTCCTCGCTCTCTCTCTCCTCTCTCTCTCTCTCTCTGTCTCTCTCTCTCTCTCTGTATTGTGACATGATGCGTGCTTGTCTCTCACAGCTTGTCTGTGACATGATGCACGCTTGTCTGTGTTTACACAACAGAGAGAGAGAACACAGAGAGAGAGAGAGAGAGAGAGAGAGAGAGAGAGAGAGAGAGAGAGAGAGAGAGAGAGCATGTCATTCTAAGCGGCCCGATGTTTGAAACATCAGAAAGACCTCTCTCCCCGTGGCTTCCCACCTTGTGAGCAGCATCCAAGTTGAAGACGGTGTCAGTTCAGAATGAACGTCTGCATGATGATGGCGACCGGGCTGACGAGAACCACGGACTGTACAGACGTTGGTCGGCGTAGCTGTGCCGCCTGCAATGATGATCCTTCTGCCCCTGTGTGGCTCCGCCAGTCTGGTGGCTTTGAAGGGAGCTGTTTCCATCGCTTTCATGTGATATGACAAAATGACTGTTGCTTAGCTCCTTTTTCTCTCTTTCTTTGGGCCTCACTGTCCTTCTTTCTTTCGTCCCTCCTCCCCCCCCCCCCCCCCCCCCCTTTTTTTTTTTTTTTTTTTTTTTTTTAAAGACTTCGTGGGTCTCTGTCAGAGTACCTAGCACTAGGGTTGTCATTCATGAGCGAGACATATTTAGTGTACTGTGTTATCGGCAGTACACGCTGACATTGCTTCTCTTCACGGTTCCATTCAAAGGGGGAATTGCAGAGCGGGAGATAGCAGATTTGTGCAGGCCTGCCAAGCAGTTTTCTGGTGTGGGAAGAATGTTTTATACCCGTGAGGGAGAAATGGAGCTGACTTTTGGAGTTGAATGCAAAGTTGTTGACCAATGCCAGTATGAATATTTGAGGGTAAAATGGATAAGGTAGTAGCTTTTTTACACCATGGCCGCAAGAACAACAACAGCAGAAAATAATACCGAAATGAGCATAGATATAATACACATAAGATAAACAGTACATAACAAACGTGATTAGGTCACAATTGCAAATAGTAAAAATTCAAAGGAAGTTAAAAAAAAGAAGAAGTGATAATAAGACACTCAAACGCGCGCGCTTACACACACACACACACACACACACACACACACACACACACACACACACACACACACACACACACACACACACACACACACACACACACACAAGTGGTGTGGATGGAGGCTTCATGAGGGCTGTGTTGGGAGGGACGTGGTGTGGATGGAGGCTTCATGAGGGCTGGGCTGTGGATGGAGGCTTCATGAGGGCTGTGTTGGACGTGGTGTGGATGGAGGCTTCATGAGGGCTGTGTTGGAGGGACGTGTGGTGTGGATGGATGGAGGCTTCATGAGGGCTGTCTGTGTGTGGGAGGGACGTGGTGTGGATGGAGGCTTCATGAGGCTGTGTTGGAGGGATGATGGAGCTGTGAACTGTCTGTTGGGAGGGACGTGGTGTGGATGGAGGCTTCATGAGGGCTGTGTTGTGTTGGAGGTACGTGGTGTGGATGGAGGCTTCATGAGGGCTGTGTTGGAGGGGGACGTGGTGTGGATGGAGGCTTCATGAGGGCTGTGTTGGAGGGACGTGGTGTGGATGGAGGCTTCATGAGGGCTGTGTGTTGGAGGGACGTGGTGTGGATGGAGGCTTCATGAGGGCTGTGTTTGGAGGGACGTTGGTGTGGATGGAGGCTTCATGAGGGCTGTCTGTTTGGAGGGACGTGTGGTGTGGATGGAGGCTTCATGAGGGCTGTCTGTGTTGGAGGGACGTGGTGTGGGATGGAGGCTTCATGAGGGCTGTGTTGGAGGGACGTGGTGTGGATGGAGGCTTCATGAGGGCTGTGTTGGAGGGGGACGGCTGGAGGGCCACACGTTTTCACTTCAAGTGTGGATGCGGGCTTCATCAGTCTGGAGGGACGTGTGTGGATGGAGGCTTTATAGGGCTGTGTTAGTGGAGGATGGAGGCTTCATGAGGGGAGAGGGGGTGGGGGGATGGAGGCTTCATGAGGGCTGTGTTGGAGGGCGTGGTGTGGATGGAGGCTTCATGTGGTATGTTGGATAGTTCTGTGGAGGCTAGGGGCTGTGAGGACGGCGTGGTGTGGATGAACACATCATGAGGGCTGTGTTTCCGTGGCAGCACAGGGGTTTCACAGAAGGATGCGTTTTCAGTCTGGCTCTGTGACCATGGAATTTATAGTCAATAGTCGAGGAGGATGGGGGAGGGGGGAGGGGTCGAGGGTCATGGAGGGGGGGGGGGGGGGGGCAAGTAGTGGTATCTTGGATAGTTCTGTTAGGTCTGAAGAGACGGCGAGGCATCGCTGAACATATCTGAAAACGATTCCGCGGTAGCACAGGGGTCCCTCCACATGGTCCTCTTGACCCCTCCCCCCCCCCCCCCCCCCCCCCCCATGTTTTCTTCATGGACTGCTGGCTACAAGAATTCAACAAAATCGGCCTAGATGAGGTTGTGCATGGATGGGTATGGAGAGAAATGGGGCAGTGTGGAGGTCGGAGAGTAGAACTAAGGTCGGAAAGGGAGGGGGGGGGGGGGGAGAGAGTTAAAAGCGCGTAGTGACAGAATACAGAAGATGGGGGGGGGGGGGGGGGGGAGGATGTAATAATTGTAAGGAAGCTCTCTCGTGTGTTCCGTGTGCCTTGCGTCTACATATTAGTTTGGAGTCCTTGTTTCAACATGGAACCTAAATTTACATTCCATGTGTCTAATCAATCATCTTATTTATAAACTCATGGGAAAGCAAATGTTCGCTTATGAAATGGCATCAAACTTGTGGTCCAACTGAATGTAGATTTAGCAATCTGATTCCATTTGCTCTTTTTACAGCTAGATCAAAAACACTACCTTCGCTGGCTTTCTCTGATATTCCTTTCAGTTTATTCATGTCAAGCGCCTGTTGGTTGGGTGAACGCGA
>JADBJO010000697.1:75000-82500 GCA_016801955.1 Conus betulinus | reverse complement strand
CATTCATGTATTTATTTTACTATCTACCATCCCCCTCCCGTCCTGTTCATAGTTACCTGTTGATTATATTCTTTCTGTGTTGACCAAACTCAGTGTCGGAGAAATTGTTCAGTCGTCAGTACCCTGCACTGCATCTGTTGCTGAAAAAATATGAATACTGGTGCCTTTGTGTATGCTTTCTTTGTTATCCTAATACACATTTTTCCCTATTAAGATGTGTAGTTTACTGTATTTTGTTGTTGATTTTCGTTTTCACACAGCATGTTTCTTAACCACATATAGAATGTCAAAACCATTTAAATTCAAATGGTTACCAATCTGACCATGAATCTAGCAGTCAATCTTATTCCAGAATGCTTTGACAGGGGGACAGTTGTAAAAGAAAATGTTCTAAAAATCATCCACTTCAGTTCTGCAAATGGAGCATCCCACCTTTTTCACTGTACGTAACAAACTATTTGTTGATATATGTTATGAACTGTTTTCCACTGCAACTCCTTCAATTTGATCTGTGTCGTAGCAGCAAGTGCCAATAGTCGTGTATCCTTGCCTATTTCAGAGTTTAGATTTCTGAGCCAAAATCCATCAGCATAAACTTCTACGTCCTCAGTGGTCTTTTCTTTGTCTTTTAATACCTTTCTGATATGTTTTGGTTTTGAACAATAAACCTTGTAATCAGACCCTTCCTGTATCCACTCTGCTGGGTATGGGTGCTCTCAGATGCAGTTTTTTAAGGATACAGATATTGAATTCACTAGGGCGTTTGCTCAAACAGTACGTTAGCTCTGTTGTGTAATACCTTCTTCACAACTTCCTCACAGTTCAGTATTCTATGTTTGTATTGATAATGTCCTTGATTCGTTCAATTCCTGCTTGTTTCCAAGAAGGAAAGAATACAGTATGGTCTTTATTTCTAATCAGTGAATCATTCCAAACCAGCTGTTTATGAAAGTTTTGTCGAGATAAATCAGTTTCCTAAGCAACGTTTTGCGTTTTGTGGTCTAATAGCGTGTACAAAACCTCTTACCAAAATGGGCTATTAATTTGACATCGTGTTGTTAGCGTGTTTGATGTACAGTTTATGTCAAATGCGCCCATGTTGCTAACTAGCTTTTTTATATGCCATTTGGGGATATAGCTCCAGTTATCAGTTGTGGCCGTAAATAATCTACCAATCCACGGTAAATAAAAACTTTCTTGTATCTTAAAAATATTGATCCTCTTGACCCCTCCATGGCTAATATCGGCTTCCATTATTTTCCATTTTATTTTTTCAAACGCCTTTTTTTTTTTTTCTTACTGGAACTGTTCCTTTGGCCAGATAAATTTATATAGGGTTCTGTTTATTTAGTTATGACCTTCTTAGGCAGACCAGACTGCATTACAAATATAAACTGACTCAACATAAAGCATTTAATTATTATTATTTTCTCATCAGTTCCTAAATCTCTCCTGCTTCATGTTTTAATTATTTCTTAAGTGTTTCAATTCGTTTTGACCAGCTTTCTTCAATGTTTATTGTGGCTTGGTTATTATCACACACACACATGCGCGCGCGTGCGCGCGCGCACACACACACACACACACACACACACACACACACACACACACACACACACACACACACACACATATATATATATATATATATATATATATATATACACACGCACACACACACACACACACACATACACACAGACGCGCGCGCGCGCGCGCGCACACACACACACACACACACACACACACACACACACACACACACACACACACACACACACACACACACATATCCCCTACCTGCGAATTGACTTTACACTTTCTGTCAGAAATGCAAAATACACATGCTATGCTTTTACATGGCAAAGCTGCATCATTTACTGTTACATTTGGACGCTCATCTACGGCGACATTTGTGTTCATTTTGCACCAAAAAAGCGTCGCTATAAAATATTATTGCTACGATCTGGTTCCACAGAAAATAATAACTCTGGCAGCAACATTTCACGTGATAAAAAGTCGCAGCTACAATTTGTTTTGTAGAAAATCGTCACAAGTGATTGCATTCAATGAATGCAACATTTTACAGTGTCCTCTCGCAAAATATTGTCGCAAAATGAGCTGCGACAGTATTTCATCGACAGCAACCATATTTTCATAGAATACCTTTCATGAAAAGATGTCACATGACTAATTTTTTTCAGAAAATAATGTTGCTGCGACAGTATTTCACGGGAAATACTATCGTTGCGACAGGTTCCCACGGCGACAGTATTATATACAACACCGGCGATAGGGTTTCGTTGGAACGTGTTTAAAGTTGACGATAACCCACGTTTGATAGTTTTAGTTGGTGAGAGGGAGAAGAGATTAGTACCTGAAGGGTTTCAGGAAACTACTTCCAGTAAGCTGAAACTTCGCTGCGTAGACGTGTTTGTGTCTAAACGCATTGCGTAATAGGTCTGTACATGTCACTGGACCCGTGGTTGGCTGGATTAAAAACCTCATAACTTGGGATTGTGGGTTTTTTCCCAGATTAGTTATGCAGTTGTCGGATACACAATAGTCTACATAGAAAGTACCTACCTGACACCAGGTTGTTCGGGAATAAATGCTTCAGAGGGATACTCGGCTTATGAAGAAAGAACATTAAGACAAATGACGATGTCAGGTAGTAAGTCAACCACTACAATGGCTGATTATAACCTCCCCCTGACCGCTGCCACAGATGGTGTGAGCTTTTCGGGCATAAGCACCGTAGCGCCTGCCTCGCCCTGACTGCCCGTTCACATCCATTCTACAAGGTCAGTCTGCGATGGCAGGTGGACAACCCAGAGACAGACTGGGGAGTCTTTTGATGGGCAGAAGTAAAGTGGACTGCCTGAAACACCTGCCCCCCCCCCCCCCCCCCCCCCCCCCCCCCTGGGTAAGACAGACAGCTGCGAAGATCCCAGAGTGCCTAACAGTCTTTCACAATTCCCCTATGATCCCAGAGAGTGCCCAACAGTCTTTCACAATTCCCCTACAATCCCAGAGTACCTAATAGTCTTTCACAATTCTCCTACAATCCCAAAACACCCAAAAGTTAACAATTCCCCTACAGTCCCAAAGTGCCCAAACAGTCTTTCACAATTCCTCCACAATCCCAGAGTGCCCCAAAGTTTCACAATTCCCCTACAGTCCCAGAGTGCCCAATAGTTTCACAATTCCCCTACAATCCCAGAGTGCCCAACAGTCTTTCACAATTCCCCTACAATCCCAGAGTGGCCAACAGTCTTTCACAATTCCCGTACAATCCCAGAGTGCCCAACTATCTTTCACAATTCCCCTACGATCCCAGAGTGCCCAACAGTCTTTCACAATTCCCATACGATCCCAGATACGATCCCAGAGTGCCCAACAGTCTTTCACAATTCTCCTACAATCCCAGAGTGCCCAACAGTCTTTCACAATTCCCCTACAATCCCAGAGTGCCCAACAGTCTTTCACAATCCCCCTACAATCCCAGAGTGCCCAACAGTCTTTCACAATCCCCTACAATCCCAGAGTGGCCAACATCTTTCACAATTCCCCAACAATCGGCTTTCTATCACCAAGTACTGCACTGAAGCAAACAAAACAAAAAAAAGAGGCGTAGGCTAATCCCAACCAAAACGCCATATTCGGACTAGTTTGATGAAATTGGCCTCCAACAGTCAACCGCACTAGTAAGTTGAGCCGTGCACTGTGGGTCGACTTTATATACCGCTTACTTGGGCCCGCAAAAATTTACGATCGCTTGCTCTCCAGTGTGGGGGCTGTTAGGAAAGTTCGACTCAAGCATGTCTTGCTTTATTATCCACTTCAGATTCCCTCACCCACCCACCACTTCACACAAACACACACACACACACACACACACACACACACACACACACACTTAGACACAGACACTCACACATGTACTCTCTCTCTCTCTCTCTCTCTCTCTCTCTCTCTCTCTCTCTCTCTCTTCTCTTCCCCCCCCCCCCCCCCCCCCCCCCCCCCCCAACAGAAAACCGCGCGAAGTGCGTTCGTGTCAGGCGTTATTATAATTATTAGCATTAGCATTATCATTACCATTATTACCATCATCATTGATATTCCGATAGACTGGGGTTTCTTTATACATGATTATTGTGTTTGCATGTAAAGCTGTGCTGCCCCCTTCTCTGCCTCTCTCTCCGAAGAAAACAGATCTCCAGTATTTGTATTGTAAAAACTTCGTATAAGATGGTTTTCTCAAAACAAAGCTGTCACAATATAAAAAAGGAAGGGAGGCAGGGGGGTGGGAAAGGGAGTAGGGAGGAGAAAGCGCCGTGTTGTAAAACTTCAGTATGCGTTTAGCTTTTTTTTTTTCTGTCCCATCTTGTGTGCCACCCCGTATTGTGTGGGTGATATTGCACCCACACCTCTCATTCAGTGACATAACACCCACACCACTCATTCAGTGACATAACACCCACACCACTCATTCAGTGACATAACACTCACACCACTCATTCAGTGACATGGCACCCGCACCACTCATTCAGTGACATAACACTCACACCACTCATTTAGTGACATAACACCCACACCACTCATTTCAGTGACATAGCACCCACACCACTCATTCAGTGACATTGCACCCACACCACTCATTCAGTGACATAACACCCACACCACTCATTCAGTCACGTAACACCCACACCACTCATTCAGTGACATTGCACCCCACACCACTCATTCAGTGACATAACACCCACACCACTCATTCAGTGACATAACACTCACACCACTCATTCAGTGACATAACACCCACACCACTCATTCAGTGACATAACACCCACACCACTCATTTAGTCACATAACACCCACACCACTCATTCAGTCACATAACACCCCACACCACTCATTCAGTCACATAACACCCACACCACTCATTCAGTCAGACGTGGAAAGGACATCAAATCTGAGGTCACCATGAGAGCACGGTATGAAGGGCCACATAATTTGAGACTTTGTTGATGCTGATGGATGCGAATGAGGTTGATAAAGATGATGCTACGGATTTTCATTCTGGTCTGAGACTGCATGACAGGGCTGTAGGCTACGCTTACTCTCATAACATGTGCTGGTGTCAAATAGGCATGGGAGATACAGACACCTGCAGTGTTGGTCAGGAAATTTGCACAACACGCTCAGAGATGCATCCATTAAGTAGATGAAACTCGACTGTGTGGTCTTAGAGTTCCCAACTGAGCCCGTAGCAAACTCAACTCCGGGTAGGAGCTGGTTGAGACAGAAAAATCCCACACGGCTCTGATGGGAATCGAACCCCCACGACCTCCCAGCCGGGAATCCGCGACGCTAACCACTTTGGCACTGCGGCTGGTGACAATTGTGGCTTTTGTTTTACATACTACTATGCTGTGCAAAGCTCTTCTATTCATCCTCTCATTAGTCGACCCGGAAGGACTTCAAAATTTGAAATTTGATCTCTTCTAAAACAACAGAGAAACAGATTTCAGTGGGCTTACGTGGAGTCCTCAAGACGGCCTATGGCCAAAACGTCGACGATTTCTGTTCTTTAGTTTCAACAGGGAAATTTCAGAAAAGTTTTCATTTTTACTGGTTTGACGCTGGCTTTGCCAAACCTTTTATGCACTGGTTGTCTGCCTAACGGACTGGCTCCATGAAAAAATGGGGGGGGGGGGGGGGGGGGGGGGGGGGGGGGGGGGGGGGGGGGGGGGGAAACGCCTGTCTTTCCATTGCAAAGAGTTACCTTTTCCCAGGTCATGTTTAACTGCTCTCCCGAATGCCCTCTAAGTTGTTCTTGGTTTATGTCTGTAATCAACTGATGTATATATAGACCACACCAAGAAAGAATGAACGAACGGTGGAGACAGAAAGCACAAAGAAAAAGGGAAGAAATAAAAAAATAGTTGCGCTATAAGATGCATGTTGAGACAGTACAGGGACTTAGAGAGAGAAGGTGTGGAGGGGGAGGGGGGGGGGGAAGGAACAAAAATAACAGCCAGCGAAGAAAAGAAAACGAAACAAAAAGAAAAGAGGGGAGTGGGCGTGCTAACCACCACTGTGTCCAAAGTCTGTGTATCAGTTGGCTCTCAGAAGTATAGCTTTGCACAGAGAAATCATGCAGACGGACGTTTAACTTAGAAAGTGTAGCTTTGCACATGGCTGTCATGTGGACAGACGTTTAACTCGATGTGGTCACACTTGTTCCGCTTCATGAGGACAGTCAGTCAGTTTCATCAATCTATGGGCACATGTGCACACACAGGCACATACTAACGCTACCTTCTCCTTCCCTGTCGCCTCCACCGTCCCCCTATTTCCTCCTCCCCACCCCCTTCTACACGTACACACCAAAACTCACTCAACCACATAGAACTTATTCGTCCCGGACGATGGATTTGTGGAAGGGCACTGGCCAGATATTGACTCTGTATCGTTCCATTCACTTCCTTGCGGTCAAGGACAGGTAACTGACACGTGTGTTCATTGTCAGGTAGGAAAGAATTCTGTGCTGTGCTTGTGGCTGTGGGGAGGGAGGGGGGGGGTGGAGGGGGGGGGGGGGGTTACGGGTACAGAGATTATATTTTCTCCCCATTGCGCACACGCATGCGTACATGCACACATACAAGCATACAGCGTGTCATACACTATAATAATAATGATGATGATAATAATAATAATAATAATAATAATAATAATAATAATAATAATAATAATGATAATGGTTTCTTATATAGCGCTTAATCAAACGAATTTCTCTAAGCGCTTTACAAAATCATATTACATCACCCTTCTCATATACAATAGTACACCTTACACCCAACTACAAATACTATTACTACAATAACTAACAAATCCTAATCCTACGTGTATGACATTCACTTATTTTTTTCAACTATCACTACAAAAGCTAAATCCTATAACGTTCAATCATACAACAGATACATGTAATAGAGAACATACACATACACTACATTTGAAAAGGCCCAGACGGCTATGAGTTGTGTTGTACTCCCCCCCCCCCCCCCCCCCCCCCCCCCCCCCCCCCCCCCCCTCCACAGCATTGACTAATTATGAGATTCATGTATACATGTACACAAGTCGGCGAACACGAACGCACACACACACCCACACACACACACACACACACACACACACACACACACACACACACACACACACACACACACACACACACACATACACACACAAAAAGCAAGCGCGCACACGCGCGCTCTCACAATACAACACTTTTTTTAAGGTTTCCTTGTGAAGACATTGAGAATCGAAGAGTCAATCGCACACACACACACGCAGACAGACTCACACCTAAACGTGCGGGCGCGCGCGCGCACACACACACACACACACATACACACACACGCGCGCACGCAGTACACACGCGCGCGCGCGCGCGCGGCGCACCTCTCTCTCTCTCTCTCTCTCTCTCTCTCTCTCTCT
>JADBJO010000697.1:62500-70000 GCA_016801955.1 Conus betulinus | reverse complement strand
CATTTTCATCTGTCCACCACTAAATTTTGATTAAACATGCAAACGGCTGTTGTTTGTTTGTTTGTTTGTTTTTTTACAAATAACATTTTCAGCATCCACGAATAATTTTCCAGCATTGTCTTTTATTGATTGTGTCTGGCAATCATATCTATTCTTTTAGTGAAATATTCTGGTGAAAGTATGAAAACTGCACACTAGTTTAACTTTTCCCTATTCTCTTCACTCAATATAAGCTGAGTTACGATTTCGTTTTCATTTGAGTGTGGAAAATTGTGTTTATATTATCGACTGTGAAATGTGCTTAAAATTGCTTTTAAAAACAATTTTAGTCCACTTTGTCGTTCATGTAACGTTTACAGAATAAACAAATATGAATAAAAACATGTCAACAATGTCCTCTGCTTTCTACTTCGAAACTTGATTGTGTGAGCGAGTCAGGGCAAAAGAAATAGACTGTTTTACTCCCTCCCCCCCCCCCCCCCCCCCCCCCCCCCCCCCCCCCCCCCCCCCGAACACACATATATGCACACAGGCTTACATACACAAACTGATATACATACACATATACTCACACACACACACACACACACACACACACACACACACACACACACACACATACATACATACACGCACACACACACACGCACACACACACACACACACACACACACACGCCGCATTTCAGTCCGCCGTTTTGATGAAATAGAAAGTCATCAAAATTGCGGGAATAATCACTGAAAGCGTAATTACAGCTTATCGTTTCAATCCAAAGAAACACGGTATAAAGCGCGCTTACAAATCGGCGTTGCTTACAAATCGGCGGTTTTACAAGTCATGCAATGTGCGCCGATTTGTAAGCGCTTACAAATCGGCGCTGCTTACAAATCGGCGGGTAACAATAGGTCCAAACATGCGCACATTGGCACAGGGCTGGGAAGTGGTGCGGGTGATGGTCTCTTTTAAACAGATTTGTCATTGTTCCGACAGCACGCAGCCCGCGCGGGGTCCACTCATTCACACCACTGCCTTGGCAGACGGTGGCAGGAACGAAAGGAGTCGTGAGCTCACTGCAAATCACCGTTTAGTCAGGCGGGTTGCCAGGTTCACACAAACTGTTAAGTCTGCAGTGGATATAAATCACCGAATCGATTTTTCTTTTTTATCCGGGAGTCGAATCAACGGTCAAGTCACACTCGCCGTAGACAAACCTGATGTCAGCTCTCTCTCTCTCTCTCTCTCTCTCTCTCTCTCTCTCTCTCTCTCCACCGAAGAAGCATGCAGCGTGTGTATTTGTCATTCATGCCAACTGGCCTCTTCTAACACCTGATTATGAGATTTTACGTGTGGGCAAAAATATGTGTGTTCTTACACGGATCTTCGGTTTACAGTCTCATTCGAAGAACTTTTGGGGAAATGGAGTCAGAACCAATGTTAACCCCGGAAAAAAACTCCCCCCGCGAAACCCTAGGATCACCTGGATCATGAGCTATGCGCTCTTCTGTTTAACCTGTTAAAAAGAAAAAGGAAGACCCCCCCCCCCCCCCTTTTTTTCTTCCTTCCATCCCCCCTCTACCCTCCATCCCTAGATCACAACTCCAAAGCAGCCAGCGAAGGATAGTAAAATAGAATAAAACGAAAGTGTGGACAGAGAAAAAGTTGCTGAAAAACTGAAAGCATTATGCAAACAGTATAAAATGTAGGGGACAATCTTTGAGCCTATGCCTGAGGATCCATTCAAGGATACAAGGGAGATCAAAAGATATGGAACAGTCTGAGTGGTTAGCTCTGCTGTTCAATAACTCAAACAATGTCAGTGGCTAAGAATTGTGCAGGACAACCTTTACTTGGATCTCCTCAGATCTCCTGCCTTACGTAATACGTAATAAGCGATCCCCAATAAATACATATGAATAGTCCATAACGTCATAAAACATGAATTGGAAAATATTCTGTTACCTACCTTCAAAAACGCAAAGGGTATATACTTTATAGAAACAGTCGATGAATAGAAAGAAACTGCCCGTGGATATGATAGTATTGTTCAAAAAAAAAAAAAAAAAAAGGGGGGGGGGGGGGTAGTAGTGGGGGGAAGGGGGGGGGGCGTAGAAGAAAAAACAAAGTTGAAAAACAGAAGAAAGAAAAAGGAGGAAAGAAAAAAAAAAAGAAAAGAATGTGAATGGCTTTCGTATGAGCGTAAAACGGGACGTTCCCCGCTCCAGTCTTTCACAACACCCCCTCCCTCCTGCCTCCCATCACAACACCCCCTCCCTCCTGCCTCCCATCACAACACACCCCCTCCCCTCCTGCCTCACATCATAACACCCCCCTCCCTCCTGCCTCACATCACAACACCCCCCCCCCTCCTGCCTCACATCACAACACCCCCCCCCCCCCTCCTGCCTCACATCACAACACCCCCCCCCCCCTGCCTCTGCCTCACATCACAACACCCCCTCCCTCCTGCCTCACATCATCACACCCCCCCCCCTCCTCCTGCCTCATCATAACACACCCCCCCTCCTGCCTCTGCCTCACATCATAACACCCCTCCCTCCTGCCTCACATCACAACACCCCCCCCCTCCTGCCTCCCATCACAACACCCCCTCCCCTCCTGCCTCACATCACAACACCCCCCCCCCCTCCTGCCTCACATCACAACACCCCCCCTGCCTCCCTCCTGCCTCACACATCATAACACCCCCCCCCCTCCTGCCTCACATCACAACACCCCCCCCCTCCTGCCTCACATCACAACACCCCCCCCCCTCCTGCCTCACATCACCACCCCCCCCCCCTCCTGCCTCACATCACAACACCCCGCTCCCTCCCTGCCTCACATCACAACACCCCCCCTCCCCTCCTGCCTCATATCACAACACACCCCCCCCCCTCCTGCCTCACATCACCCCCCCCCCCCCCCCCCCCTCCTGCCTCACATCACAACACCCGCTCCCTCCTGCCTCACATCACAACACCCCCTCCCTCCTGCCTCACACATCACTCCGCCTATCCCGTGCCCTTTCTTCTTTTTTAAAACACTCAGATAGTGATGCCAGTTGCCCGCACGAAGTTGGCTCTCCTCCGAAGGTCCGCCAGGTCCCCGTAGAGCTTGGCCCTCAGAGCCACTGGCTCCGGCCATGTGTCCTGCCTGGCAGTAGCATGGAGGTGACAGCCCTGTAGTATGTGCTCGGTGTCCATTTCAGCCTCTCTGCATGGGCACGTCCCAGACTTGCCAATTTTGTATTTTTTGTCCATGTGTGCATTCAGTCTGTTATGTCCAGTCCTTAGTCTGGAGAGCAGCACTTGATCTTCTCTGGTGAGGTGGGTAGTAGCAGTCAACTTGGTTGGAATTTGGGTGTCGCTGTTTCCATTTCCTCCTGTAGAGTGTTTTAATGAATGTCTTCTCCTCAGGATAGGAGACCTCTGTGTAATTTGTTCCAGCTGCCCCCCTTCCTTGGCCAGTCAGTCCGCCTCCTCAATTCCATGGATCCCACAATGGGCGGGGACCCACTGAAGGACAAGTTTTGCATTTTCCCCCAAGATTCTGCAGAGCTGTATTCTAGTTGAGGTCCTTCCAGCGCTGAATTTGAAGTGCGCTCTGGACAGAGAGCATCTGTGAGATATTTAGGCTTGGTGCCTCAGGACAGAGAGATCATCTGTGAAGATAACCACTTTAGGCTTGGTGCCTCAGGACAGAGAGAGCATCTGTGAAGATAACCACTTTAGGCTTGGTGCGTGTCAGGCTGGCACTCGCTTCCTCGTGCCCCTTTCTCTCCCCCCTCCTTTATTCTCAGCGATGCATCCTCCCTTTGAGGAAGACGGAATCGTTCAGATCGCCCGTTGTGGTTCTTCTGCATGGTCTACCAGTGCACTGGCCTCTTTATCAGTCTGGCTGCATGTTAAAGCAAAATGCAAATAAACACAAGAGCAAAGTGCATACAAATCACACATTGCAGAACAGACCAGTGAATTTTCTACAAACAGGCCTTTCTCGAACGACAGGAATACTTGGACAGGTGAAAATGCGCAAAACACTACTTCCCTTCTGGCAGTCTTTGCATCTTGTTTTGCCTGTTTCTCTGCATTTTGCCTGGCTCTCATGAAGGATGCAGATGTTTCAGTTTCGTTATGTACATTTCAACAGGTGGGGAAAGTTGCAAAATCATATTTATACTTATAGTCAAAGGGAGTTTATTCTCCTTTTGATTGTGGATGTTTTTTTTCGGGGTTTTTTTTTTTTTTTTTTTTTTTTTTTTTAACAAATACCGTTAGATTTTTGTTTCCGGATTACTGTTCGTGCATATCTTACTGATACTCCAGATATAATTTGTGAGATAGAGTGGTTATAGTGAAGATGTGTGTGTGTGTGTGTGTGTGTGTGTGTGTGTGTGTGTGTGTGTGTGTGTGTGTGTGTGTGTGTGTGTGAATTATGTCCCTTTTCTTTAAATGAAAAATGTTGACATTCTGTTCATTTGGTTTTCTTTAATGTCAGTACAACTATGAGTTAATCTGACAATAAATTGGTTTCAGTCAGTGTGTGTGTGTGTGTGTGTGTGTGTGTGTGTGTGTGTGTGTGTGTGTGTGTGTGTGTGTGTGTGTGTGTGACACGTCACAGGACTACAACGAAGAGCTGGAGAGACTGAGGCGGGAAGTTCAACGCTATCGTCTGGAACTCAGCAACCGTGACGTCACCTTTAACCGCATGTTCACCGACAAACAACCCGTCCACGTCGACCGCTCCGGCTCTGCCCTGAAGGTGAACGCCAGCTACACTTCAGGTGAACCACAACGACAACCAAGTCATGATCATCATGGTGGGGGTGGTTGTGATGATGACGAAGTTAATGGTGGTGATAATGGCGATTATGATCATAGAATGCATACTTACATACGTATCATTTTCAATTCTCGTTTTCTATATTCACCCACCTTTAATGTCGACACTCGCCTAATCATATCGCGCGCGTGAGCGCGCGCTTGCTAGTGCACACACACACACACACACGCGCGCGCGCGCGCGCGCGCGCGCGCGCGCGCGAGAACAAGAAAACGAGAGAGAGGGAGAGAATTATCATTGGAATGATTCATTCATACAGGCCGTAGCTCCCTTGCAGAGGATTGTGCCAGTGAAGTAAAAAGCCAGTACTGCCATAGAAGCAGCCCTTCACACACGAGCGCGTAAGAGCTCGCGCACGCGCGAAGTTGGTAAATAAAAAGAGAAAGATAGTGTGGATGGGAGGGGGATATGAGTGCCCAATGTATGTATTTATGTACGTGTGCTTGAGAGAAAGAGAGGGAGATGGAGGGAGGGAGGGAGAGGACAGACATTCAGACAAACAAACAGAGAAAGAGAAAGGCAAACAGACAGAGATCTAGAGACAGATAGGCATACAGATACAGAGACTGAGACAGACAGAGACAAGGAGCAAATGAAGGGAGGGAGGATGAGCGAGCGAGCGAGCGAGCGAGAGAGAGAGAGAGAGAGAGAGAAGAGAGAGAGAGAGAGAGAGAGAGAGGATCATGCCACAACACTTTCACATGAGGTGCATTTTAGAAAATGGGATCCGGAAACTGAAAAGCTTTAAACAGAAAGAGAAAGAAGAAAAAAAAAAGAATATAAACAGAATGAAATAAAACCTCTCTTCTTACCCCACAAAGGCTAATTACAATGTGCAAGCGGGCTTTTCTAAGTAAGAAAATGGTTACGGCACTCACAGACACACACACACACGCGCGCGCGCGCGCGCGCGCGCGCGCGCACGCACGCACGCACGCACGCACGCACGCACACGCGTGCATGAGCGTATGCATCCTGGTATACACCCTGACTTCACCAACGCATGCCTAACGCATGCGCACGCGCGCGCACACACACACACACACACGCACGCACACACACACACACACACGCACACGTGCGCACACACACACACACACACACACACACACACACACGCACACACACACACACACACACGTGCGCACATACACACACACACACAGTTGCGTGCGTGCGCGTGCGCGCGCGCGCACACACACACACACACACACACACACACACACACACACACACACACATCAAACTTTCCCCGCCAGCCCGTTTCAGCTCTTGTTCCTGTAAGCCTTATAACGCCGGCCTTCTTTATTACGTCATCAGTTTGCATAACGAAGTTTGGCTATCATCAGTGTGTGTGTGTGTGTGTGTGTGTGTGTGTGTGTGTGTGTGTGTGAAAATGAGTCAGTATGTGTATCAATGTCTGTATCATTTACGTGCGTGCGTGCGTGCGTGCGTGTGCGTGTGTGTGTGTGTGTGTGTGTGTGTGCACAGGATTTCACACAAGTCAACGGCCTAAATAGGCCTAACATGGTTCCTTTGAGAAGGGAGAGGACTCTGTCGAGAATACCCTCAGGGCCTGTGACTTCTTTAGATGACTTCCCCTCACAAGAGCAGACGATACATCGTCAGGTATGGCATTCATTTCATATGTGCATGAAATTGTTGTAATGCTCTGCATAGTTATGCTGGGATTGTCTTCAGTCGTGACAAGCTCCTAGCATAACATTATCAGTCTCCAAATTCCCCCAAGTCGGAGTGTGGCCCCATGTGGCGAGGTAATCGAAAACGGTCACACACTAATTTTCTCATCCCCAGCTGATGTATTAGTACCATAGTGTTCAAATACTTTGGCTCTTTGGGTGATCCCTGGAGTCTTTTAGCCAGGGTACGACGACGACAACACAACAACAACAACAACAACAACAACAACAACAACAACAACAACAACAACAACATATCAGATCATGCACTGGCTTCGGACAGTTTTTTGCCACACATATGAGGTTTTATCGCGTGTTTTTCTTTTTTTAACTGAGAATGTGTGTTGCACGCTATGTTTGACCAGCAGTTAGTTATGATTCGGAGCTTTTTTTTGTTCAAAGGATGGTTAATGTTGAGAAACATAACTGAAAACAGTTGTATTTTTTTTAGTGGTAGCATATGCATTCCAGTGTGATAGTGTTTCCCAATTTTCCAAGTAGTTGTGATTTTTCAAAGTTCAAATATAATGCTTGTTTTCAGCTGTGAAGTGTTCCGGTTGTCGGCTCTGCCGTGAAATAACGATTTGAGATGATATGTGATTGCGATCTTCCTCGCTCTTCCGTTTAAAAAATTTGTTTGTTTGATTGAGATCTTCTCAAAATTATTTAGCGTCACGGGAAAAAAAAAAACATTTCGTCGATGTGTTTATTTTTCAGCACAGTAAGACTTGCTGTTGTCGTTACGGACTACAACATAGCTGTAATCCGGTGTAAACTGGTGCCTGGCGCCACTCGGCCGTCAGTTTACTCACTTCGCAGGCTGTGATGTTTAGTGGTCAGGTTTTCAGCGATTCGAGACAAAACGCTCAATCATGGAAACCTATAACCTTTCACTCCCTTTCAAACACCACACACACACACACACACACACACACACACACACACACACACACACACA
>JADBJO010000697.1:42500-57500 GCA_016801955.1 Conus betulinus | reverse complement strand
CAAGGCACAAGGCCAGTCTATGGGGGTTGTGGCCTGTTCCTTCAGGAGCCGTGCTTCTCGCAGGGACAGCTCTATGTCGGCTGTTTCCGGGTTGGAGACAGCAAACAGCTGTTTGTGTGCGCTCCAGAAGGAAATACAAGAAATGTGGTCTATCCAGCCACTTTGAAGTAGACAATAGCACAAAAGCAAACAGGGCTTGCTGTGCCTCCTGCCAGCCACTTGCTGGGCCGCCTGCCAGATCACTTGCTTGGACGCTTTGCTGGACCGCTTAAAAGACCACTTGCTGGGACGCTTAAAAGACCACTTGCTTGGCTGCTTTATGAGACAAGACAAGAGCGGGAGAATGGGGGGAGAGCAGGTACAAGCTACATCAACGCGGGTAAGCTAGTCATAATATATCCCGGCGTCAACCAGGCCCGAGAGATACAGGCACCTGCAGTGTTGGTCAGGAAATTTGAGCAACACTCTCAGAAACGCATCCATTGTGGGTTTTTCTGCCCCGACCGGCTCCTACCCAGAGTTGAGTTTGCTACTGGCTCAGTTGGGAAGACTGGGACCACACAGTCGAGTTTCATCCACTTAATGGATGCGTTTTTGAGAGTGTAGCTCAAATTTCATGACCAACACTGCAGGTGCCTGTATCTCTCGGGCCTGGTTGACGCCGGGATATATTATGAAAGGAAGCGTAGAGTGCAGCCCTGTCATGTAGTCTCAGACCGAAATGGAAATCCGTAGCATCATCTTAATCATCCTCATTCTCATCGATCAGCATAAAAAAAAAAAGTCTCAAATTGTGTGGCCCTTCATGCCCTGCTCTCATGGTGACCTCAGTTTTGATGTCCTCTCCACATCTGTGGCCTTGGTTTGGTTCCGTCGGGGTCACCATGGGGGCTGTCGCTGGACGGACGTGGTGGCGCCCTCCGGGGGTAGAGCTCACTCACGCCGGCTCCGCAACTAAACAGTTATTGTCGTCAGTAGGGGGCTTAGTAGGTGGTGTCCTGCGTATGTTAGATCAGAACAGGCGCCACTGAACACCACCGAAGTGACTCGGCAGCAGTGCAGTGTCTCCTCCGGTGGGTTACCTCTTGGCGACTTGACATTGACTGCTCCCTGTGGATTGCCGGTGCCGTGGCTGCGGCGGGACCGACCGGGCTGTAGCTGTGGACGGGGTGTCGGAATGAGCGGCGTGGGTGCACTGCCTCTGAGGTGGCACATAGGTCGGGACACAAAAAAAAAAAAAGACTAGGACTATGTTTCAAGACCCTTCTCACTTCCTAAATGGGAGCGTTATCCCCTTGGTCACCCCTGTGATATTCCAAGTCATTCTTCTTTTTCCCCTTTATGTATGGTATGACTGCTTCTCACTGTGAATACCTGTCGGTTATGTCAGTGTGGAAGATTTTGTACATAAATCCAAAAGTTCAAATCTAATGCATAACCCACGATTGTTCGGGATACTGTTTTCATTTTCTTTGCAAGACCGCAAGGACCCTGACTGGTAAAAGTAATTACAACAAGCATAGTTGTCTTGCTAATGATAATGTTAATGAGAAATCGAACAGAACTCGTATTGGAAAAGTTTGATTACAGTTTAATTAGTTTAATCGGTCTTGAAAGAGACAGACAGACAGACAGACAGAGAGAAGCGAAACTCGTCCAGAATATTCTGACTAGAATTCTAATTGGTTAAGAGAGAGAGAGAGAGAGAGAGAGAGAGCAAACCAAAAAAAATCCTTTTTTTTTCCCGCCAGAGTGTAACAACAGGAACAGGCCATGGTGACATTCAGTGACGTCGTCTTGTTTGCAACAGCATCCGACCAAGGTCAAAAATTGCGTCCATGTCATTCCTTTCATCATCTGGGCTCCATGCGAATATCATTCTGTACCTGTACTCTCTGTACAGACGATTTCCCTGAACTACAGCCATCCCCATGTCTATGCCATGGCCAGGCAGCTGTCATCATCAGTTCCTGCAAGTAACCACAGTCCTTGCTACCTTCTTGTCGCCCGTCGCTCTAGCTCTCCTTGCTAAAACCACCTGCAGCCTGACCAGTAGCCTCAGTCACAAAGTGCAACAAGGTCAGCTTCCCTTTCAGCTGACAGAGACGCACAGAGCAGACGCCTCCTGTGACTTTGGAGCACAGTGGGCTTCCAAACTAGATCTTGCACAAGAAAGAACTCTTTCGCAGAAAACTCACCGGGCATCTCAACAGGCCGCGGAAGTCCATTATTCACTTTCAAGTGAGTACTGCAGCTGTTCTTTCTCTGAGAACCCGAGAGGGCCAATTCCAATCGCGGAGAAGGTGGTGACTTTGTTCAGCATATTCAGATGGAATTACTGGACTCTTTGTCTCCAGGAGACCACATATCGCAAACAAGATCGACAAAAAGGTAATGTCACAGTAAAAGATCACAGAGGGCTCAGGAAGCCACATGAAAGCCAAACCATACAATCAAGTTACTACTACCACAGCTGAACGGTAAGCGAACCAACGCTTCTGTGATTGAAAGAAATCATGAGGAATCCGCGCAGAAAGAGATGAAAGATAATTCGACATCTTTCCAAAAGTATGAGAGTAACATAGCAGTAAATGCCGTTATTGGACACGAAGCAAGTAAACCAGATGAACATCACTTGCCGATCAAGGCGAGTGATCAACAACAACCATCCTGCAAAACCACGGACCTCGAACCAAATTCAGAAGTGGATGGTGCACGTTTACAGGATCTCCAAGAAACTGCAAAAGATAAAGAACTGCATGACGGAAGTGCTGTCATCTCTCACCAAACACGCGGTGAACGTGAAACGAAAAGCATGCCTCAAAGAACACTGGAGAAGAAGCTCAGAGAAGATGAATCTAACAATCAAAAAAACATGTGAATACATGGATGATTTCAATAGTTGAGAAAGAGAGGTAACTACTCCACCCAGAATGATGTTGTAGCGGATGCCAAGAAAGATAGAGACGTGGGCAAACACAGAGCTGAATGGCCAAAACGTATCGGACAGCAAGATCAGCAACGTTAACCACCAGCCCAAAGCCAGTGCCCAGAAGAGGAACAACTCGGAAAAGATCAACAATAAACCACCCAAGATGCCTAGTCATGCCCCAAAGGTCAGTTGCTGTCGTTGTGGGTGGTTGTTTTGGTCGTTTTTTAATATTTTTTCAGCTGTAATGTCATTCCCCACTTTGAAAATGAAACATGCAAGTTTTTAGGAGGGGTAAGGGAAGAAGAGGTGGAAGGGGGGGGGGGGGGGGGGGGGGGGGTTTTTCTTTAAAGAGGAGAGGAGGATCTGGATTTTTAGTTGTGAAATGGAAGCAAATGACAGTGTGTCTGTGTTCCCAATCTGAACATTGCAAGAGTGTTTCCAGTGTATGTCCACTCAGAGTATTGCACACAGAACCAGAATGGCACTGGGAGAGTTCAGATCTACCCCAAACTCCTACAGATGCTGGATTCACACTTTGACCCAGAGCCAAACCACAGATCTGAGACCAAGTTTACTATCTTTGTCCTTTGGCAACATTGCAGTTTTCACCAAGCTGACCTCACACCAAGTTGACCTCAAATCGATGTGGTAGTTTTTGCAGAACCGCGCTGACATACAAATAAACAAACAAACCAGCGGACACAAATGAAAGCATAACTAGCTGATATAATTATTTAAATGTTTAAATCGGGTAGTCGTTATGAGATAATTATTCTTTATTCGTTCATTCGAACTGACGTTAAAGGGTCAGATACGTCAAGTTGGTTTGATCGTTTATACTCTCAGTTGCTGAGTTATTATGACTTTATCATCTCAGAATGCTACGTAAGTGATCATCAAAAAAACTGACTGCCCAGCATGCATATACTTCGGATTAAAAGAAACTGACATTGGTATATAATCGTCATGTTCGGTCACAACAGTTATAACAGTCCTCGTCCTGTTCCTTGCGTGGCATCGTACATCATCAACATCACCGGCACCGTTACCATCGTCAGGAGAGAGAGAGTACTGTTGACCACTCTCAGGCTGATTTTTTTTTTTAACAAATACTTGAGGATTGAACTGAACCCTTAACAGCATTCCCACTCCCTCTGCTCCCTCACATCCTTCGCTCTTACTCGTCCTAGCTCCTGCTCTTTGCTTTTCTTTGGTCCTGATGTTTGATACTGTCATGCTTCATTGCATTAGAATGTGTGAATTCTCAAACTGTCCTTAGTTCACCACATTTACTGGATTTTAAACTGATTCTTTTGTCGTTTCCTGCTGCTGATGTAACCTTCGACTAATAGTGCATGGAAAAGTTTTTGTTAATTCTTTGAGATTTTACAATGTCGTGTTGTTTAAAACAAAGACAAGAAGGATGTACATAAAGCCGAAAACAATATGTCAATATTTCTTGTTACCTTAAAATTAAAGTATTTTCTGTCATTTTGGTTACTGCGAAATTTTTGCTGTTTATCCCCTTTTCTTGAATTTATTCCTTTTCTTAGCAACAGGTAAATGAATGAATGGTTAAACAACAGTAGAGGAAGGAAAACAGTGCGCCATTCTAGATGCTACTATAATCACTGTTCGTTTTTTTTTTTTTTCCTTGTTCTGTTCCAGCAGCCTTCCCAGGGAAATCCACGTGAGTCAGATAAGATCTTCTCTGTATCATCGTCATGTGAAAGCTTCTCTACGGCCTGTTGTTCGTCGACATCATCGTGTAGTGACCAGTCCGACTCTGAGCAGAGTGAGGATCAGACTTCTTCGTTGAAAGGTCATGATCACCAAGAGAACAAATGGGAGACATCTCCAACATTTGCATCTACGCCTCAGAAAGAGCTAACTCCAATATCTGCATCAGTCCACCCCTCGCCACTGTCTTCAGACTGTCAAGATCGTCAAAATGCCAGTCCAAAGCAATCTATATGCCACAAGAGTGAAACACCTGTCAGCAACGATGCTATTAATGCTTCCGATGAGTCGCGTACAACAGAAACTAAAACAAAATTCTCAGCCTGGCTGAGATCTGCTTTGAAAGCGTGGCTGCCAGTTCAGAGCCTGCCAACTTCTCAGGTCAGTTCCGAGCAGAAGACAGCACGCAGTGATAGTGCTGGTCATTTCCATGAATACGATGTCAGGAATATCATCAATCATCGTCAGACAGGACTATGGGACAGCAAACAACCAGCCATTGAAATAAGACTTGTCCTCATTCATGTGTGTCTTCCTTGTGCAATTTCCGGCAGACGTTAGAGAGCTGGAAGACAGAACTTAAAGCTTTGCATGATGCTCTGGAACAATCGTCGAAATCCATGTCCGCAAATCAGTGTAGCTTTTGCCACAAAGATCACCATTGCCAGGCCTCACACAATGCTACACCAGGCAGATAGCCCAAGAGTTCTGGCGCACTATCATAGAATTTCAAACAATCCCACCTTCAGTCTTGTAACTGTCCTCATGTAAATTACCGTGAACACGGAAACCCCCGACAAGATGCCAACTGTGGTGAAACAGAAAAATGTCACTTGGACATTGGCACTCATGCAGAAGTGATTTTCTGGGATGCAGTCAACAGAGAAACAGTTCTTTGATAGATGAAAAGTGTGAAGCACCTTGCGTTCATGTTCTTTTAAATGAACTGGATCTACTTCAGAAGAATTGCAGAAATTAAAACAGATTAAAAGCAGTACAAAGTCGCGCTCAAAACAAGGTAACGACACATCGGATGAAGCTTCTTGCCAAACCGTGAAAGCAAATCACTGCAGTGAACACGATAGTCAGGGTAATGACGGGTCCAGTGGCAGCGAACTCTCGCCAACGCCTTCTGTATCCCTGACCGAGGAACTGGAAGAGCTCACAGAATTTTTCCTCGGTGAAGAAGGAAACAATCCTCTGATCATCGAAGCATTAAGAAACGGAAAAAACAGCGCAAAACATCACCAGAAGGTGGCCAGATGTCTCCAACAAACTCACGTGCAGAGCTTGCAAAACCCAGAGCTCCTCCATCACTGGCATCGAAAACACTGTCACCTGAGCAGAAGACTGCCGATGTCAAAGATACACATAGAGCAAGTAGAACAAAAACGCTGGGAAAGTTTGCTCTCCGATATTTAGAACACATCGAAAACAGCTTGGACACCCCTCATGCGTTTCCATTCAGTTGTCAAAGTGCTTCCCTACCGCCAGCATGTGACGGAGATTCACCCAGACCTTTGCCTCGTATGACCACCGGAACAAGTGGTCCTTTGCTTCAATCATATTCCATGGGGAATTCTGGAACTGCTCAATGCATAACAGGTTCAGAAAACCAGAAACGATCTGAAAGTGTACCTCCCATGTACAATAATGAAAGCTTGGAACAACCTATCAGTTTACACAAGCTCCACAGAACGTTTTCAAGAACGGAAACCACCTGTGACAGTAACAGGAAAGTGTACCGAAGTGTTGAACCAGGAGCAGAAAAACGTCAACCTCAAATCAAATCTGCCTTCGACAGCATCATCGCAGACCTTATCCAGTTTCAGCAAAACCACTGTAAAGAACGTCCAGAAACGGACACGCTTCCAGAAAAGTCCGCAAAAAAAACGTGAAATCAGCAGCCCTTCATCCACCCTGAAATCTGATTCCCTGACCAGCGCCTCATCTGCAGGAGACTCGTTACCAGCCCCGCAGTGCGTAGTGCCAAGCAACTCTACATGCTCCTCTCTGGCGCCCTGTGAGGAGGGCATGAAAGACGTCGGTATTACACAGGCTTTCGACCAGCTGGACAAGATCGTAGACGAGCTGCTCCTGTTGATGGATGGCGCCCCAGAACACTGCACAGAATGAATGTCACCGCAGATTGAACTGGGAGGAGGAGGGGAAAGAGGCGGTACTTGAATAGCATCTGTTTGGTTGAAACTCTTTCTGCAAAAAAATTGTTTGGTCAGGTATTAAAACACAACTTTTTTTCAAAAAATGATACTGTGCGTTGCGCATGCGCGCGCGCGCATGTGTGTGTGTATGTGCGTGTGTGTGTGTGTGTGTGTGTGTGTGTGTCGGGGAGAAGGTGATCGTTTTGAGTGGGGATGTGATGTGTGCGTACCAGTGCATGTGTACTTGTGTGTGAGTGTGTGTGTGAGAGAGAGAGAGAGAGAAGAGAGCCCGCGCGCACACACACATGTGTATGTAAATGTGCGGTTTTCAAATGTGTGTGACTTGAACACAATTCAACACAACATGAAAGAAAGCTAACAAATAACCGACAGACTGCAAAGGGGGGCCTCAACCGAACCTCGGATTTACAAAACAGTTCCAGCTTCGGTAGCAAGTCAGGATTTTCCCTTGACAGAATGATCTCTGTGGTTCTGACATGCCCGACTCTCATAGTTAGCTTACTTTCTCTATCCCCCTTACACCCAAGTCCACAGTGAGATTCTGGAGTCAGCTCATTAGAGGGATGTAGTGTCACTCGCTGCTCCAGTGAAAGAAATTCTCACAGTGGCTGTGGCTATAAGCAAGCAGAATCATTAGCAGAGCGTTTGATAACTGATTGCCTGTCATAGGTCAAGAGGGGGGAAGATAAGTATCTCGCTTTGCATTCCCAACATTTGCCTATGTTGGAGTCCCATTCATTGGTGGTCTTGAAACACTTCCGGATAGTCATGCACGTGGCCTGACCACTGTTGAATGGACTGGGCAGCCTTGTCGTTCATCTGCCAGTGAACCACCATGTATGTGCTTCAAACTTGACAGTTTGACACTGATAGCAACATATGGTAGGTGGACAAGCTCAAAACAGAGGGCGGAGAGAGCCAGTCAAACCAACAAGAAATGACCCGTGCCTTTAATATGTGCAGTAGACTCCAATCAGCGACAGACGAACACCCGTTTTTTTTGTCCCCTCTTGATCTGGGCGGAACACAGGCACCATACTGAACAGCCCCAGCTAGCAGCGGTACAGTGTCTTGATCTATGGTGAAACACAGGCCCAACAACATTGAACAGCCAGCTAGCAGCGGTACAGTGTCTTGATCTATGGTGGAACACAGGCCCCACATTGAACAGCCCAGCTAGCAGCGGTACAGTGTCTTGATCTATGGTGGAAACACAGGCCCCACATTGAACAGCCCAGCTAGCAGTGGTACAATGTCTTCATGATGACGGGCCTTTCTGCCGCGATATTGATGGAGAGATCCAGGTCAGATGTGTGAGGCTCTGAATGCGACAGGACTGCCAGAGAGTGGCAGTGTACAGGGGAATTTCGATAATTCAGCGGCATTGGAGAAATACCAGACAGGGTTCTGCCGGACAGGCAACCACGACGACAAGATGTCCATTTGAACTCACACGCGCACATATATACTAGTCGCATAAAGTTAAGCACAGTTTACATGTACCCGCATAATTTCCAAAATATAAAAAGCCACGATTTTGAAATTGGGAACAGATTTAATTCATTATCTTGTTCCAACGTACATTGAATTTCATTGGGATCGAATGAACGTTGTTGATTTACAGACAATTAAACAGAGGATGGGTCGAAATCAAAGTTCGCAAAATCTGTTCAGTTCACAAAATCATTTCAATAGTGGGTGTGGCCACCGCCATTGGCGAGACATTCCACGCAGCGACTCCTCATCGAGTTGACCAGTGTTCTGATGACCCTCTGAGGGATTCTCTGCCATTCCAGTTGCAGCATTTGGAAGAGATCCTGGCGGTCTCTGGGAGGTGGATGGTTCTCCTTCACACGTCTCCCCAACTCATCCCACATATGCTCGATGGGATTGAGGTCGGGACTATACGCCGGGAAGATCATCCTGTTGATGCCGGCCTGCACAATGAAGTTTTTGGCCCACCCGGGCCTATGTGGCCGAGCATTGTCGTCTTGGAAGACTGCCATGGGTCCTATCCGTTGCATGGTCGGAACAACGAAAAGGCGCCAGGATTTCATCCCGATAGCGGATGCCTGTGAGTTTTCCATCAATATGGTAGAGTGGTGTGGTGTCTTGTGGTGGAGGCTGAAGGCACCCCATACCATAACAGATCCTCCCCCAAAGGCCCTGGTCTGGCGAACAGCTGCATCAATGTAACGTTCACCAACACGCCTCCAAACTCTAGTTCGGCCGTCATTGTGTTCAAGACTAAACCGCGACTCATCTGAAAAGAGGACCTGGGACCACTGTTGTTGGTTCCATCTCACATGACGATGGCAGAAAGCTCGGCGAGCCAGCCTATGGCTGCTAGCAGTCGTGGTCGAAACAGCTGGGCGACGTGATCTGAGGCCGAAGTGGTGAAGACGGTTTCGTATGGCTTGACGGCTGAGGATGGTGTTATTTGCCATACGAAGCTGCCTTTGGATGCTGGTGGAAGTGGTATCCCGCTGCAATAGGGCCTGCCTCTCGATGAAACGATCTTCTCTGGGAGTAGTCTGCCTAGGCCGACCTGACCGTGGCCTCTCTTCAACGCTGTTGGTCGCCCTAAAACGCTGATTCAGTCTAACAATAACTGAATGATGCACACCAAGTCGTCGCGCCACTTCAGCCTTTGCAATGCCATCTTGTATCCACGCAATCGCCCTGGTTTTGTCAAGGTGCTAAGTTTTCTTCGTGGTGGCATGGTGAGAAAAGGGCTGACAGTAACCAACCCCGCGCTTAAACAGCCAAAAGAAGGGGCATAAAACTCACTTGAGAGACTGCTCTTGCACGGGAAAAAAAGAATTTTTCATTTTACACATCTTGTGTCGCCAGCAAGCTTGATGCAAAACAGGCACAGTTAACGCAACTTTGCACTTTTTATCCCGCGCGGTAACGAGGTCACCAAGACCCCCGTGCGCACTACCAGTTGACACAGGCTGGATTACACACTGCTGTGTGAGATTCCATCATTGGTTGCCGCATAACAAAAAAAAACAATGTTTTTTGAAGGGATGAATCAACCCCCTGTGTGCAAGGCCTGTGCTTAACTTTATGTGACTAGTATATATACACGCGCGTGCGCGCTCACACGCACGCACGCAGGCACGCACGCACGTACGCACACACACACATACACGCGCGCGCGCGCGCGCGGAGCAAAACACGATCCAGTCTTGTTTTCATTATTACTACAACCCAACATTATTAATATTCATGCCACAAAATGCTTCACTCGATCCAAGCATCATGCTCATATTCGAAATACTGTATGGTTTCCATTGTAACGACAGTCTCGTCGTCCACGACAGGGTATAGGCTGAAAAGTACGCGCACGCGCGCGCGCGTGCGCGTATGTCTGTCTACATACTACAGTTCATACTAAAGTTGGTTACCTTTCTATCAGGCTGTTCGAGGCTGTCGTTTTCATTTATTCATTTATGTATTTATTTACATGTCCGCAGACTGACTGGTTATATTTACACACAAAGGCGGACAAACATGCACTCCGCACGTCTCTCCAGCCACCGTCATCTAACTTTATCCCGCCACCACAACCGCCCTGCCCCATTTGCACACTTTACTCTATAACCACATGCACGCACGTACACACACATGTACATTCACACAAATAAATCTCTCTCTCTCTCTCTCTCTCTCTCTCTCTCTCTCTCTCTCTCTCTCTCTCTCTCTCTCTCTCTCTCTCTCTCTCTCTCCTCTCTCTCTCTCTCTCTCTCTCTCTCGCTCTCTCACTCACACACACGCATACACATACACACACGCACGCGCGCACACACACATGCTCATAGATGCATACTCGTACACAGAGAGAGAGACATTCACACACAAACACATACACGCGCAATCACGCGCGCGCGCGCGCGCGCACACACACACACACACACACACACACACACACACACACACGAGCGCGCGCGCGCACACACAGATTGCAGGGTCATAGCTTGCAGCTTTGGCTCACGCACGTGCGTCATAGACCGCAGTAGTAGATGCCGATCAACATTAACCCACATTGTACAACACTCTTGAACATGCTACAGACGGCGAAAACCAGAATAGACCCAGTCGGCGGCCTGAAATGCCAGCCAGTTCAAAGCCACTCCGCTGGCCTGGTCGACTCGCTGCCTAACGCGACTTGCGCCATGTAAGGGAAATGGTCTTGGTGTTCGATGAGTCTGGCAGATGTACGGAACCGACAAGAACAACAGCTCTTCTCTTCTTCTTCTTTCTTCTTCTTCTTCAGACGTATATACACGCTGGCACGCACGTACGCTCACTGCATATGTTCTCGACTGGATTTAGAAACTTTCAAATGCAGGCTGTAGTGTGTTACGATTTACAGAAGGAATGCAAGGTTTTTCTACATGCCATTTTGACACAAAATCACTTTGTAAAGCGCGAACTAGAAGTCTACGACACTAAGGGGGGGGGGGGGGGGGGGGGGGGGGGGGGGGCTAAAATTCTTAGATTTTCATTTTTTGGAAATCTACATGTGAACTACTATTGATTTTTTTTTTTTTATACTGTAGCATTAACTATTTAGAACATTTATGTTGTTTCAAAAAATATATTTCCGACATCAAAACCCCCCACTTTCCTGGTTTTTGACCTCACGGCAAAGCTACTTATGAAATAGTACCACATACATAAACTCGCACGCGAGCGCGTGCACACGCGCACACACATACACATACGCGTCATAAACTTTTTACACTACACACACACACACACATACACACACACACACACACACACACACACACACACACACACACACACACACACACATTTCTTATTTTGCAAGCATTGATGCAACGTGTTGACAGTCTGTGATTTACGAAGCTCCTCTTTTTTTCTGCTCGACATCACATGTCTTCTGTTATTCGGAGAATTCTGTTTTATTTCTGTTGATGATAACAAGAGAGGCAATTGCTTTCACTTGTGATAGATAGAGGCAACCGCAGGTTGAAGGGCACAGGAGGGAGTGTGGAGGGAAAGGGACATGTAGACTCTGGCTTAGAAAGTGTGCGTAGCTGTCGGCATTTGCAGCAATGAAGAGCAAAGCAGGTTCTCCATCCTGAGTATCTGGTACTGATTTCTTTGGCGTTGACACCTTCCGTTCCCCCTTTCCTCCTTCCTTCACCCTCCACCTCTCCCTTCCCCCTCACTCATCATTCCCATTTGTTGGGCCCTTCCCCACCTCGTCTCTGCTTTCTTCTTCTTCTTCATGTGTTTGTAGTCTTCTTTTATTGTCCTCACCCTGGTTAAGCGCCGCTCTTTCTGCCAGTGACGCAATGGCCACCTGCACAGTTCTGTAGGTGAAAGGTCATCTCAAAGATGTCTTTTTTTCTCGTTAAGACACTTTGATCTGTGTTCCCATTTAGATCCCTCTGCTGCACAGCCAGTGGGGAGAGCACTGATGTGTACATTGGGATGTGTGTCATTTGTAACCTGTACAGCTGATGTGTTCATTGGGATGTGTGTCATTTGCAACCTCTACAGCTGATGTGTACATTGGGATGTGTGTCATTTGCAACCTCAACAGCTGATATGTACATTGGGATGATGTCATTTGTAACTTCTACAGCTGATGTGTACATTGGGATGTGTCATTGGGATGTGTGTCATTTGTAACCTCTACAGCTGGTGTGTACATTGGGATGTGTGTCACGTGTGACATCTACAGAAAGAAAGAGTTGTCGACAATCTATTTGTCGCTTTCTTATTGTCCATCAACGATAAGCGTTACCAGTTGTTTGGGCCGTATTCAGATATGTTTGTCTCATTTCCGTTTTTCCAGTCACACTGCAATCTGTTTGTGCGTGTGTCTCATTTCCTTCTCTGTTGCGCGTTTCACCTGTGTGTGTGTGTGTGTGTGTGTGTGTGTGTGTGGACACCATCAACAGACTCGCACACATCTGATGTAATATTGTGACGTGATATGCATGATGCTTTACTGTATTTGCGGAACCAAATTGAGATTTTTCCCAAAAAAGCGTGTAGTTTTTGACCGTTATGGCGGAGGTATAAGTTTTGCAAGGCATTATCCATCTCTTGTTTTCGTACAGATCTGTTATTGTTTTTTTTTTTGTTTGTTTTTTTTTTTTTTTTTAAGTCATCTTTCTGCTGAAAAAGCAGGATTCACCATATAAAAAAATCGGCTGACAGAGACATTTGTAGTCGTATATACGCGCGGTCTTAGTTCTACAGTTAATCAAACAGATTATCTTCTGTATCTACCGAGCAGAAACGACATAAGACTCAGTGGTCTGATTTTGAAAGACTGTGATTTAATCTTTGTCACAAAATACGCCTATAAGATCATTAAACTGTCTTTTGACAGTGTCTTGAACATATATCTTTTTTTCTATTATTAGAAAATCTCAGTTTCTGACATTGAGAATATTGCTGCAAATGTTAATGAAAAGATTTAGGGCCATTATGATGTGGTGACATCGAAACGCAGGGGATGGCTGGAAGGTCTTGAGAATTTCATGATTCTGCCAGGATTTATCACGTTGATGTTTGTACCTGCAGAGAAAAATCCAATGCTAATGTTTCACACACACACACACACACACACAACGCGCGCGCGCGCGCGCGCGCGCACGCACGCACGCACGCACGCACACACACACACTTATAAGCGTGCCTCCGCGAGCGCACACATATGCACATATACACATGAACATTCGAAGTAGCAAGGACTTGCTTGTTTACGCATGTGAGTCAATTAAAGTAATCATGAAAATGATAACTGCATCTACATCAATTATAACAATGTCACAAATTATAACAGTGATAATGATAATATATGATGATGATGATGATGATGTCACCATCGATAACAAGCTGTGTTCCATGTGTGCATGTCAATACTTAAAATCCATTTTTAGCCCCCCCCCCCCCCCCCCCCCCCCCCCTTTTTTTTTTTTAAAAAGCAAAAATAGTTATTACCCATGGCTATTTCACCTTTGAACATCGCGGTTTAGCTGATGTGATGTCATGTGCATGGACTAGTCCGCACGCAGTGATGCATCTTTGACGAAACTGACACTGGCAAAAAAATAGCCTCGTGCACTGAGTCAGCCAAGTGGCTTTGTCGATTCAATTGTTTCGTCATTCTGGGAGCACAAAAAAATGGGCCATGCCCATTGACATTTACACCTGCGCGAATACACAGAGAAGAAAAAGAACGGGCAAAAAATGTTGTCAATTGATTTTTATAGGAATGCTTTCACATGAGCCAGAAAAAAAAACTTGTTTTTGTCTTTTCAAATCACACGCGACACATGTTCTGTCTGGGCACTATTGACTATTGATATGACGTGTCTGTCTGTCTGTCTGTCTGTCTGTCTGTCTGTCTGTCTGTCTGTCTGTCTGTCTGTCTGTCTGTCTGTCTGTCTGTCTGTCTGTCTCTCTCTCTCTCTCTCTCTCTCTCTCTCTCTCTCTCTCAATAAAGCGCTCTTTATGCATAAAATACTACACTGCAGTGCTCCTTCCTATTTAATGAATATATTTACTTCTAATGATCATCGTCATTCGCATAAAATAAATCTCCCTTTCCCATCAACTAATTCATGCAAATCAAGCCTTGCTTATTCTGGGGGCTGGCTGTGGAATAATATCCCAGAAAAATTAAAAAAACGAACCAAACACTAGTAAGTTTAAATCAAATCTTTTTACGTACTTGATGTATCTGTCTGATCTTACACCACTTTACTCAAAGATGTACCAATCACTGTTCTGTGTAAATGTTTCATTTTCCTTATCAGTTCTTCCTATTCTTCCATCCCCCCCCCCCCCCCCCTCTCATTCTTAATTGTCCCCCCATCCCACCCCATCCCCACCCCCCACCGTCTCCCACACCTTCTGTCGGTGTTACCTTTGTACATAGATTTTGTGTCCTTTTGTATTTTTATATTTCATATTTAAGAGTGATTTTCCATTATTTTATATTAATCAATACTTTTTTTTCTCTCCTTTCCTAAATTTCTTTTGGCCCCGGAGGGCTGGATGTAAAAAAGCAGTGATGCTTATTCCATTACCCTCTGAAAATAAGAATTCGTTCGTTCGTTCGTTCGTTCTCTCTCTCTCTCTCTCTCT
>JADBJO010000697.1:12500-37500 GCA_016801955.1 Conus betulinus | reverse complement strand
GTCTTCTGTGTCCGTGTCTTGTGTGCCCGTGTCTTGTGTGCCCGTGTCTTGTGTGCCCGTGTCTTCTGTGTCCGTGACCTGTGTGCCCGTGTCTTCTGTGTCCGTGTCTTGTGTGCCCGTGTCTTCTGTGCCCGTGTCTTCTGTGTCCGTGACCTGTGTGCCCGTGTCTTCTGTGTCCGTGTCTTCTGTGCCCGTGTCTTTTGTGCCCGCGTCTTCTGTGCGCGTGTCTTCTGTGTCCGTGTCTTGTGTGCCCGTGTCTCTGTGTCCGTGTCTTGTGTGCCCGTGTCTTCTGTGTCCGTGTCTTCTGTGCCCGTGTCTTGTGTGCCCGTGTCTTCAGTGTCCGTGTCTTCTGTGTCCCGTGTCTTCTGTGCCCGTGTCTTCTGTGCCCGTGTCTTGTGTGCCCGTGTCTTCTGTGCCCGTGTCTTCAGTGTCCGTGTCTTGTGTGCCCGTGTCTTCTGTGCCCGTGTCTTCAGTGTCCGTGTCTTGTGTGCTCGTGTCTTCAGTGTCCGTGTCTTGTGTGCCCGTGTCTTCTGTGCCCGTGTCTTGTGTGGCCGTGTCTTCTGTGACCGTGTCTTGTGTGCCCGTGTCTTCTGTGTCCGTGTCTTTGTGTGGCCGTGTCTTGTGGGCGTGTCTTCAGTGTCCGTGTCTTGTGTGGCCGTGTCTCTGTGCCCGTGTCTTCTGTGTCCGTGTCTTCTTCTGTGTCCGTGTCTTGTGTGGCCGTGTCTTGTGTGGCCGTGTCTTCAGTGTCCGTGTCTTGTGTGGCCGTGTCTTCTGTGCCGTGTGTCTTCTGTGTCCGTGTCTTGTGTGCCCGTGTCTTCTGTGTCCCGTGTCTTGAGTGCCCGTGTCTTCTGTGCCCGTGTCTTCTGTGTCCGTGTCTTGTGTGGCCGTGTCTTTTGTGCCCGTGTCTTCTGTGTCCGTGTCTTGAGTGCCCGTGTCTTCTGTGCCCGAGTCTTCGAAGTCTGCCAAGAGACGGCGCAGCGGCCCACAGAAGAGGAGAGGGCTGGGGAAGGTGGTGGGAGCGTGGGTTAGGGGAAAGGGTTAAGGCGAGGAGGGGGAAAAAGGAGATGTGAGGAGAGGGAAAACTGGGGGTAGCGTTGTTTGTACGTTAATGTCTATTGTTTCCAGGACAACAGTCTGCATGACATAACACATTTCTGTTTATATCAACGCTGACAGTCTGCAACTCTTCTTACTGCTGAGACCACCTGAAGGATACTGCAGACATCTATCTTCTGTCTGTCTGTCTGTCTGTGTGCATCACTCTCTCTCTCTCTCTCTCTCTCTCTCTCTCTCTCTCTCTCTCTCTGACCAAATGTATGTGTTTGACAAGTTAACCACGGCAAAACTCATGCTTTAGTTTCCTGGCTATTTCTACAGCGGGCTGCCTACTACTCGGGTAGATTGGACTGAAAGCTGCCTGCTGGCTCTCTAATCATTTGTTTCCCGTATCATTGAGTCAAATGTCTTAATACATACCTTCGACAATTCACCAAGGCATGCTATGTGTATTTGTGTCATCGATACCAAGGGCCGCACTGAACACAGATAAATCAATAACCATGCCTGTGTGAACAAGGCATGCCATTTGTATATGTGTCATCGATACCAAGGGCCGCACTGAACAGATAAATCAATAACCAGGCCTGTGAACAAGGCATGCCATGTGCATATGTGTCATCGATACCAAGGGCCGCATTGAACAGATAATCAATAACCAGGCCTGTGAACAAGGCATGCCATGTGTATATGTGTCATCGATACCAAGGGCCGCACTGAACAGATAAATCAATAACCAGGCCTGTGAACCGTCTAACAAGCCTAAAAAGGGGCGTATGTGTCATCGATACAAAGGGCCGCATATGCAGGGATGTACGCTCTCTCTCTGTCTCTGAACTCTCTTTTCTGTCTCCCTCTCTTGTCATCGACACACACACACACACACAACACATAATACACACAACGCGCGCGCGCGCGAACACGCACAAGCACGCACACGGGCGTGTGCACACACAAGCACACACTCTCTACGCTCTCTCTCTCTCTCTCTCTCTCTCTCTCTCTCTCTCTCTCTCTCTCTCTCTCTCTCTCTCTCTCTACCTCGCTCACTCACTGACACTTACATGTATGGATGTTGTACATCTAACACTTAAACTTTCATCACTTCGTACATGCACCAGTACACATGCATTCACGGTCCACTACACATCTCGCGGTCCACTCTCACATGCATTCGCGGTCCACTACACATGCATTCGCGGGTCCACTATACATGAATTCGCGGATGTTATACACATGCATTCGCGGTTTCATCACTACACATGCATGCGGTCCACTATACATGAATTCGCGGTCCACTACACATGCATTCGCGGTCCACTACACATGCATTCGGTCCACTACACATGCATTCGTGGTCCACTACACATGCATTGGCGGTCCAGTACACATGAATTGGCGGTATACAAAACAGCAGCAGAGCCTGAGAGGTCCCAAGTCTGTCACCTCAGTGGTCATTTGTGTTTGCCAGTTGAAAGACCCAGTGCCAGTTTGTCCCACTTTCGAACAGTCTTCGCACTCTCGGTCCAATATTCCAATATCGGTGTGATTGGTGACCTCCCTTGCTCTTTATCCTAGCCAGGGTATGCGGCCATTTCCTCTCCCGATACAGAGTGCTGCAGTTTGGTCTAGGGTATATGGTGGCTTCGACCTTGTTTGTTGAGGTGATTCTCTAGCTTCCTATCATATCAGCTCGCCCAGCTGTAATCCAGCTCTTCATGTTATTTTGCCCATCAGTGTCTACTCTGTCATTGTCTTCGACATTTGCATGTCATAGGCAAAACACAAACATGTGTTTTCTTGTTTTTTTTGTTTTCATTTTGTTTTGTTTTTTCTCAACGGAAGGCTGCACATCATTTCATGCCAATCAAGGCTAAACATGTCCCCTTTCACCTTTTGAAGCAGGTCCCTGAGATCGTCAGAATCATGGCTTGTTGGTCCCTAGGATCGTCAGAATCATCGCTTGTTGGCCATTGCGATCGTCTGAATCATGGCTTATTGGCCATTGAGATCGTCAGAATCATGGCTTGTTGGTCCATGAGATCGTCAGAACATGGCTGGTTGGCCATTGAGATCGTCAGAATCATGGCTCGTTGGTCCATGAGATCGTCAGAATCATCTTGGCTTGTTGGCCATTGAGATCGTCAGAATCATGGCTTGTTGGTCATTGAGATCGTCAGAATCATGGCTTGTTGGCCATTGAGGATCGTCAGAATCATGGGTTGTTGGCCATTGAGATCGTCAGAATCATGGCTTGTTGGCCTTTGAGATCGTCAGAATCATGGCTTGTTGGCCATTGAGATCGTCAGAATCATGGCTTGTTGGGTTCAAAGCTTGTCTGTAGATGAAAGCTAGTGGAGCGCTTATGTCACTATTCCAGCCTCCATTGTTAGACTTGAAGTTCTGAACAGCTGATGATAACGGGCCTCTGGACAAACACACCTGGCCACCTCTTACATTCCAGCCGGAAACAACGACGGTCAGTAGACTAGGTATGGAAACAGTGCATCTGTCTATGTGATTGACTGGTTCTCCACCAACACTGACAGGCAACGACTCAAACATACTGTACCAAAACTTAGATTAGATTGAATTAAGTGTGATGGAACATATTGAAATGATCTTCGACCTTATCGATAGGTATTTCATGCACACACACACACACACACACACACACACACACACACACACACACACACACACACACACACACACAACGAAAAAGATCAATGTCAAAATCAAATCGTGAATACGGTGAAATTGGGTGATATATCTAATTCATATTTTTGTTGGTTTTTTTTATATATATAGAGAGAGAGAGAGAGAGAGAGAGAGAGAGAGAGAGAGAGAGAGAGAGAGAGAGAGAGAGAGAGAGAGAGAGAGAGAGAGAGAGAGAGAGGATTCACATTCGCGATATCAGTCTTTATTCTTGTGAAACATTGATCCTGACAGCAGATCCACACAGTAGAATCGGGGCATGTTAAACGAGATGCCACCACAACATCCTATGCACGTCCTCTTTTTTCTTCATCTTTTTATTTTTCTCTCCTCCCTGGACTCCGAGGGGGGATAATTCGGGCACTGCACCGAAGAACAGTGCAGTTCTGTCGGTTGTGCGTCAAAGACCTGCATTCTCTGCAGATGCTTTCCCTGTCCACTCTGCAAAGTTGTCAGTCCATCGTTTTCCTTCTTTTTTTTTCCCCTCCGTCGCCCTGCCTGCCTCCTCCAAAAGATCCCTGGAGGATTGTTGTAGCAAGCCTGGGCCTACTGCACAGCTATGCCTGGGAGGACTGTTGCAGCAAGCCCATTGTTGCAGCAAGCCCATTGTTGCAGCAAGCCCTACATACATTCCCCTCCGTCTCCCTGCCTGCCCCCGCCAAGAGATCCCTGGAGGACTGTTTGTAGCAAGCCCGGGCCTGCTGCACAGCTGTGCTAGGAAATCGAGCTGGCTTATTTACATAGTTAACAGTGTGTATATCCTATTGCATAACCGCTTTGTTTGCTTGTTTGATTTCTTACTCAGCGCGAGGACCGGATGTAAAAAAAAGTGCGTCAGTGTTTATCTATCATCCTCGTAAATAAAGAAAGAATTTGTCTCTTCTCTCTCTCTCTCTCTCTCTCTCTCTCTCTCTCTCTCTCTCTCTCTCTGTACGTGTGTGTGTGTGTGTGTGTGTGTGTGTGTGTGTGTGTGTGTGTGTGTGTGTGTGTGAGAAATAAATATGCATTTATTAATTATGGCACGTCTCTCTCTCTCTCTCTCTCTCTCTCTCTCTCTCTCTGTGTGTGTGTGTGTGTGTGTGTGTGTGTGTGTGTGTGTGTGTGTGTGTGTGTGTGTGTGTTTTTTAATGTGAGAATAAATACGCATTTATTAATTATGGCATGACTCTCTCTGTGTCTCTGTCTGTCTGTCTGTCTGTCTGTCTGTCTGTCTGTCTGTCTGTCTGTCTCTCTCTCTCTCTCTCTCTCCTCTCTCTCTCTCTCTCTCTCTCTCTCTCTCTCTCTCTGAGACATGGGAAATAAGGATCATACGACCCGAGATGGGAAGGAGATAAGAGGCAAATCTGTGTCTAAAAATTCGAAGAAAATCATCAGTTACCTCAACCCCTTGATTGAGCCAGACATAACCAAACTCACACATACATAATCAACAATAAACATTTTGAGGCTCAGTTTCTTTCATCACGTTCCTCCAAATCAAACGACATACGATATGCCTTATGCTATGGTAATCTATGCTCATCTTTTCTAGTGAATTTGGACCAAAGCCTGTTACATTTTGAAAGGAATTCATGTACATAGGGTGTCTTTTTTCGGGGAGGAGAGAGGGACTGTGAGAGATGAAGAAGAGGAAAATGAATAATTAGGGCGTTAGATTATGAATAGAAAACCCTTCACTAGCAACCTGTGGGGACCATTGCAGTCCGCCTTCAACACAGAACCATTGCTACCGCCTGCTCACAGGCCTTTCTTTCTTCCGCGATTCAGACCTATCAGTTACACACACACACACACACACACACGCGCGCGCGCGCGCGCACGCACGCACGCACGCATACACACACACACAACACAACACACACACACAACACAACACAACACAACACACACACAACAACCCTTTGTTTGTTTTTTCTGTCCTATCTTCTACGACACTTCAGTGGCAGTGCACCCACACCGCTCATTCTGACCCCCGTCCACAGCCACAGCCCGGTCAGTCCCGCCGCAGCCCCGGCATCGGCAATCCACAGGAGCAGTCAATGTCAAGTCGTCAGGAGGCAACCCACCGGAGGAGACACTGCGCTGCTGCCGAGTCACTTCGGTGGTGTTCAGTGGCGCCTGTTCTGATCCAACATACGCAGGACACCACCTACTAAGCCCCCCTACTGACGACAATTATTGCTTAGTCGAGGAGCCAGCGTGAGTGAGCTGTCCCTTCGGACGGCACCACCACGTCCGTCCAACGACAGCCCCCATGGACTCGCCGATACCGGTGACCCTGACGGAACCAAACCAAGGCCACAGACTTGGAGAGGACATCCAAACTGAGGTCACCATGAGAGCAAGGCATGAAGGGCCACAGAATTTGAAACTTTTTTTTTTAATGCTGATCGATGAGAATGAGATGATGAAGATGATGCTACGGATTTCCATTCCGGTCTGAGACTGCATGACAGGGCTGTACTCTACGCTTACTTTCATAATATATCCCGGTGTCAACCAGGCCCGAGAGATACAGACACCTGCAGTGTTGGTCAGGAAATTTGAGCAACACTCTCAGAGATGCAGCCAGTAAGTGAATGAAACTCAACTGTGTGGTCCCAGTCTGCCCAACTGAGCCCGGCCCGTAGCAAATTCAACTCTGGGTAGGAGCCGTTCGGGGCAGAAAATCCCTCATGACTCTGATGGGAATCGAACCCACGACCTCCTAGCCGAGAGTCTGCGACCCTAACCACTTCGCCCACGGCGGCTGGTCAAGTGCCATTTTTTTTTTTCCCAGCAACAGTTTGTTTGGTCTTCGGTCTTTCTCACTGGTAGTATTTTCAAATTCATTTAATCATCTACGCTGCACCTCTTCACGATTTATGAAAGATCTAGTACTGATGGAAAAAATGGTTTGCATTTCCTAGGCAATCCATCTATCGGTTTTCTTTCTGAGCAAGACTACAATCCAGCTGCAGTTTCTCATCATACTCTTTGAATGTAGGTCATAGTGCACACACACACAGACACACAGATACACAGACACAGACAGACAGACAGACAGACAGACACACACACACACACAGACACACACACAGACAGACACACACACACACACACACACACACACACACACACACACACACACACACAGATATATCTTTATATATATATATATATATAGAGAGAGAGAGAGAGAGAGATAGGAGATAGATAGATAGATAGATAGATAGATCTCTCTCTCTCTCTCTCTCTCTCTCTCTCTCTCTCTCTCTCTCTATATATATATATATATATATATATATATATATATATATTGAATTATAAACAAAGCTTGCTCTCTATGTCTCAGATTGTAAAAATAGGGGGGTGATAAGCCTTCATATCTGCAGGTAGATTATTCTGCCTAACTGACAGTATGTGCTTGAGTGGGTGAGTGGGGAATATCAAATGCTTCTCAAAATGAACCTTCAGCAAGCTTATAGTCTCCTAAGTGGGAGACCATCTCCAATGGGGAGGAAGCTCACTAACATATAACTCCTGGTCAGATACCGGTATTTCGAAACCTGATTGCTTCTCCTCAGTGACCGCGGAAAGTGGTAATTTGACTCCTCTGCCTTTTCGGTTTTAGAAGAATTAGTAGATACATACATACTTACATACATACATACATACATACATACATACATAGGCTACATACATACATAGGCTACATACATGCAAACATACATACATACACACATATATATGCATATATGCAACATACATACATATGTACATACGTAATTTGTGTGTGTGTGTGTGTGTGTGTGTGTGGAGAGAGAGAGAGAGAGAGAGAGAGAGAGAGAGAGAGAGAGAGAGAGAGAGAGAGAGAGAGAGAGAGAGAGAGAGAGAGAGAGAGAGAGAGAGAGAGAGAGAGGAGAGAGAGAGAGAGAGAGGGACAATAAACTAAACTAAAATCTAATACAGCTGCGATCCAGAAAAAACATTCTCCCGCGTCCTTCCCATTCTTTCATCACACTCTTGTATCTCTCGACCAGACCGCCGCTCTCTCTCTCCTCTCCCTCCCTCCCTCCCTCCCTCCCTCTTCCCTCTGCCTCCCTCTCCTCCCTCTCTTCCTCTCTCTCCTCTCTCTCCCCCCTCTCCTCCTTCTCCCTCTCTCCTCCCTCTCTCTCTCCCCCTCTCCCCTCTTCCTGTCTCTCCTTCCCTCTCTCTGTCTCTCTCCCCCTCCTCTCTCCTTCCTTGTCTCTCTCTTCCGCCCTCCCACCCTCCCTCTCCTCTCTCTCTCTCTCTCTCTCTCTCTCTCTCTCTCTCTCTCTCCCTCTCCTCTTTCTCTCTCTCCTCCTCTCTCTCCACTCTCTCTCCTCTCTCCCCCCTCCCCCCTCTCTCATCCCCCTATCTCTCTCTCCCCCTATCCCCCCACCTCCCTCTCCCCCCCCTCTCTCTCTCTCTCTCTCTCTCCCTCCCTCCCCTCCTCTCTCCCTCCCCCCCTCCCTCCCTCTCTCCCCCCCACGTCTCTCTCCCCTCTCCCCTCTCTCCTCCCTCCCCCTCTCTCTCCCCCCCCCCCCTCCCCTCTCTCTCTCTCTCTCCTCCCTCCCCCCCTTTTCCCTCCCCCCTCTCTCTCTCTCCCAACAGAGTGCAGTCCTTTCCTGAGTGTTGTCCTTCCTTCAATTCTCCGTGTCCAAGGACAACGCTTCAACATGTCAAAGCATTTAACATATACCAGAGAGAGAAAAAAAAAGACTATAAACAAAAAAGAAAAGGACATAAGTATGCGAAATATCTCTACGCGCGCGCGCAAGCGCAAGCACACACACACACAGACACACACACACACACACACACACACACACCACACACACACACACACACACGCGCGCGCGCGCGCGCGCGCACGCACGTACGCACGCACGCACGCACGCACAGTCGCACGCACGCACGGGCGTACACACATACACACACGCGCGCGCGCGCGCGCAGACACACGTTCAAGCACGTACGCATACACACACACACACACACACACACGCGCGCGCGCGCGCGCGCGCGCATTTTATAAGCCCCAATACAGTTCTACGCATAACATCAATTCTTTAAGGCCACATGTAAACACAATAGGCTACGTGGAGGAACAGCGATCATTAGCGTGTGGAGCAGGCTGACATATCACTCTGAAGAGTCGTATAGCTTGTGGGTGTGTCAGGGGGGGTGAGGGGGAGTTGGAAGGGGAATGAGGAGAAGCTTGCTCTCCGTGTGAATTAGCGTCGAAACCATTCTGATATAATGTCTCATCGAATCAAGTCTTAAAAATCTACCAAATAAAAACGTTGAGATCTGGTGAGAGGAACGGCCAGTAGTGCCAGACAGCATCCAGTCTCATTCCTGGGAATGAACACATCAGATATAGTCAGCAGAAGATGAGGAGACTTGATCTTATCATGAAGAGGATGAAGTCAGCTCTTGTATTGGTACAGTCAAATGCAAAAATGAGGAGCATCAAGAATTTGGCCATATGTACATGAATCGCCGGTTTTATTCATCTGCCTTGCCATTCATCAACACACAACCTGTGTCTTAGGTTTCGGTTTGGGACAGGCCCTGGAGAATTACAGTACTTTCTTATTGGATTAGTCATGTCCCATCTGTGCTCCAGAGCGGAATCTTCGAGGTTCTGTTTCCGCCTCGTATTCCAGACTGAACTAGTGAGAATGTCAACGACGAAAAGAGGGACATCACAAATCGTCATATGAATTTCTTGCAGCTACCTCTGTTTAAAAATCAGCTAAGTCATTGTCAGGTAAACTGGAGTGACCAGGAACCCATATAAGAGTTATGCTGGTATGTCGTGTTTTTAACGAGTGAATTAGAAATGAAATCCCTAATACTTCGTCTGACTGAATTTATTTTGATCGACAATGTAGAGTTGATTTTGAATCCTATAATATAAGTATTTTTCTATGTAAAATTGGCATACTTGGAATAAATTCTCTTGCTTTCAAGATAGTATGTGACTCTATAGTAAATATATAGTATCCTTTTGTAACATTGAATTCCTTTTCATATTGACAGCTGGTATTACAACAGCAGCCCTAATGTCGAAAGTATCTAAACCAGAACTATACGTGAAAATGTGTAGACTTGAACCATGTTTTCTATTCATCTGGCCCTTGGCATAAGACACGTGAGCGCGCGCACACACACACGCACAGCACACACACACACACACACACACACACACACACACACACACACACACACACACGCGCGCGCGCGCGCGCGCGCGCGCGCGCGTGTCGACCCGTGTAGATTTCACTGCTGGGTCTTCCATACATGGACCACCACACTCTGCGGCCTCTCTCGCCAGCGTCGTGCCTGAAGGCTCCACAGGAAAGACTGGAGCTCACTCATGTTCCGTACACTTTTCTCTATTTTTAGTAATCTTCTATCAGATACACGTGTTTATAATTTCTCTCCGCTGTATACAGTTACTTCTAACGGCGAATGGTGAAAGTATGATGGGTCCTCCATTACCGAACCAAAATGTGAAATTGGTATATCTGTGGGCAATGAAACATACTGGACGACATCACTGCTATGTGGACCCATGTGCATGTAATGTCCTTTTTCTCTCTGAAACATGCACCATTTCAGATGCATCAATCAGAAACACAGCAGAGTTCAAGCATTTTTTTCTCACCATTTTTCGTTTATGGTTTCATCTTCAGACCTTCTTGCATGTCCAGGAACAAATAAAATAAAGTTGTAGCAAGCATAGTCATCATCTATGAGACTGGATTATAGTTGTACCGAGCATAGTCATCATCTATGTGACTGGATTATAGTTGTAGCAAGCATAGTCATCATCTATGTGACTGGATTATAGTTGTAGCAAGCATAGTCATCATCTATGAGACTGGATTATAGTTGTACCGAGCATAGTTATCATCTATGTGACTGGATTATAGTTGTAGCAAGCATAGTCATCATCTATGAGACTGGATTATAGTTGTAGCAAGCATAGTCATCATCTATGTGACTGGATTATAGTTGTAGCAAGCATAGTCATCATCTATGTGACTGGCTTTTCCCACTCTGCTGTAGGGATCACCACAAATAATAAAGTATGTGACAGCACTAACTTTGAGCAAGTGTGATGAAAAAAAACTCCATGATCACAATGCCATTTTCCATCTCTGAGCGCTTATGTTATGGTGAGTCTTTTGGGTGAATGTAAATGCAAACTAACATTACATCATTGCCCGCACCAAATGTGCTGCCTGAGCACCTAACACAAAGAATATTGTGACAGAGTGCAGAAATGTACTTGACTACTTTTGCCAGTGTTTTCTTTACACACCTCCAGACATTCTCCCATGATCAGCTGCTTTGCAGGCTGGGGCAAAGAAAGTATAACAAGCAGGAAAATAGTTAGACAGATTCCAGACTTTGAAGGATGTTTGTATGACTGTGATTATTGACGATTGATGCTAATAATGTGATCAGGGCCCAGCTTCATTTCAAGTCACTTGATAACTGGGGTGGGTTATTTTATTGGCTGCGAGGCCTAGGCTAATGGAAACCAGTCCCTACTTCTGCTGCTACTCGTCCTTCTCCTCCTCCTCCTCCTCCTCCTCCTCCTACTACTACTACTACTACTACTACTACTACTACTACTACTACTATGATCAGTTTTATCAATGAATGTTTTCTAAGACAATGTCAAACTACGAAATGTAAGTACAAGGCCTTATTCCTACTGTCTGGCCTCAAGGCCCCAATATTCCATGACAACACTTTAATTGGGCTACTTTCACTTAATATCTTGATGATACCTTACTGACGGCTGACCTATCACTAGCAACTGTTTTCACACTGACGTCCCTGTCCAAGGCTGAGTCGAGTGTTTAAATATAGGCACAGCTAGATTGTTTGGAGAATGTTTATTGTGTCTGAAAGTTTTTCTGCCTTCTTTTCTTTCATACGCCCATCAAGGTACATGCCATGTGGTTCCAAGCAGACAGATTAAAATGAAAGGATTGGACTGTTTTGGGGACGACCCCCCCCCCCCCCCCCCCCCCCCCCCCGACCAGCGCAAAGAAAGGGTCACAGGTGAGTACAAAGGCCTGACCTGTGACGTCAGGCAAGGGGTAGTTCATGTATTTGAGATTATGACTGATTTCATCAGGAGATATCCCTAAAAACAAGTGAAAATGATTAGTGGAGGGCTTTTCATTAGATCTGTTATCAGTTTAATATGAAATTTCTGGCTCAAAAGCATGCATTTCCTCAAAACGCTTACATGGATTATTCAGTGATTTCGTGCAAAAGCCTAATTGTGGCGAGTTACACCTGCATCAGCCGCACGAGTTGTTTCCCCTCAGTGTGATCTCTCCCTGCCCCCCCCCCCCCCCCCCCCCCCCCCCCCCCCCCCCCTGAATATGAATAGCGCCCCTAAGCATCGCTGCTATTTCTTTCTTTCAACCTGTCATCCCCTTATCTTCTGTCTTCACGTGTCTTCTTTCAAAGTATAAGGGGGAGGAAGAGGATTCGGACTTGGAAAGGTGTAGGCAGTCAGCTGGGGAGATTCCCTCCTGTAGCCTGTCCCTCCGCATTGTGCAAAGAACTGACACTGCCTCCACACTGTGCAATGAGGCCTGTCCCTCCACACTGTGCAATGAGGCCTGTCCCTCCACACTGTACAATGAGGCCTGCCCCTCCACACTGTGCAATGAGGCCTGTCCCTCCACACTGTGCAATGTGGCCTGCCCCTCCACACTGTGCAATGAGGCCTGTCCCTCCACACTGTGCAATGTGGCCTGTCCCTCCACACTGTGCAATGTGGCCTGTCCCTCCACACTGTGCAATGAGGCCTGCCCCTCCACACTGTGCAATGAGGCCTGCCCCTCTACACTGCACAATGAGGCCTGTCCCTCCACGCTGTTCAATGAGGCCTGTCCCTCCACACTGTGCAATAATGAGGCCTGTCCCTCCACACTGTGCAATAATGAGAGCCTGCCCCTCCACACTGTACAATGAGGCCTGTCCCTCTTCATTGTGCTATGAGACCTGTCACTCCACACTGTGCAATGAGGCCTGTCCCTCCACACTGTGCAATGAGGCCTGTCCCCTGTTCATTGTGCAATGAGGCCTGTACCTCCACACTGTGCAATCAGGCCTGCCCCTCCACGCTGTTCAGTGAGGCCTGTCCCTCCACATTGCACAATGAGGCCTGTCCTTCGACGCTGTTCAATGAGGCCTGTCCCTCCACACTGTGCAATGAGGCCTGTCCCTCTTCATTGTGCAATGTGGCCTACCCCTCCACACTGTGCAATGTGGCCTGTCCCTTCACACTGTGAAATGTGGCCTGTCCCTCCACACTGTGCAATGTGGTGGCCTGTCCCTCCACACTGTGCAATGAGGCCTGTTCCCAGACACTGTGCAATGTGGCCTGTCCCTCCACACTGTGCAATGAGACCTGTCCCTCCGCACTGTGCAATGAGACATGTCCCTCCACACTGTGCAATGTGGCCTTCCCTCCGCACTGTGCAATGAGGCCTGTCCCTCCGCACTGTGCAATGAGGCCTGTCCCTCCACACTGTGCAATGAGGCCTGTCCCTCCACACTGTGCAATGAGCCCTGTCCCTTCACACTGTGCAATGAGGCCCTCCCTCCACGTTGTTGAATGAGGCCTGTCCCTCCACGCTGTTCAATGAGGCCTGTTCCCCCACACTGTGCAATGTGGCCTGTCCCTCCACACTGTGCAATATGGCCTGTCCCTCCACACTGTGCAATGAGGCCTGTCCCTCTACACTGTGCAATGAGCCCTGTCCCTCCACACTGTGCAATGAGGCCTGTCCCTCCACACTGTGCAATGTGGCCTGTCTCTCCACACACTGTGCAGTGAGGCCTGTCCCTCCGCACTGTGCAAAGAGGCCTGTCCCTCCACACTGTGCAATGATGCCTGTCCCTCCACACTGTGCAATGTGGCCTGTCCCTCCACACTGTGCAATGAGCCCTGTCCCTCCACACTGTGCAGTGAGACCTGTCCCTCCACACTGTGCAATGAGGCCTGTCCCTCCACACTGTGCAATGAGGCCCTGTCAGTCCACACTGTGCAATGTGGCCTGTCCCTCCACACTGTGCAATGAGGCCTGTCCCTCCGCACTGTGCAATGAGACCTGTCCCTCCGCACTGTGCAATGAAACATGTCCCCCCCTCCACACTGTGCAATGTGGCCTTCCCTCCGCACTGTGCAATGAGGCCTGTCCCTCTGCACTGTGCAATGAGGCCTGTCCCTCCACACTGTGCAATGAGGCCTGTCCCTCCGAACTGTGCAATGAGCCCTGTCCCTTCACACTGTGCAATGAGGCCCTCCCTCCACGTTGTTGAATGAGGCCTGTCCCTCCACGCTGTTCAATGAGGCCTGTTCCCCCACACTGTGCAATGTGGCCTGTCCCTCCACACTGTGCAGTGAGGCCTGTCCCTCCACACTGTGCAAAGAGGCCTGTCTCTCCACACTGTGCAGTGAGGCCTGTCCCTCCACACTGTGCAGTGAGGCCTGTCCCTCCACACTGTGCAATGTGGCCTGTCCCTCCACACTGTGCAATGAACTGACACTGCCTGCTGCACAGTCAACATGTGATCGCGCAGGCTTTGCTACCGTTGTCTGTCCCGTGCAGTCTCCTCTGCATGCTCTGTCGCCTGCTACATGACAGAGAGAGAGAGAGAGAGAGAGAGAGAGAGAGAGAGAGAGAGAGAGAGAGAGAGAGAGAGAGAGATTGTCTTTCGTGTGTGTGTGTGTGTGTGTGTGTGTGTGTGTGTGTGTGTGTGTGTGTGTGTATGTGTGTGCGCGTGTGTGTGTGCGCGCATCTGCATGTGCATGCATGTGTGAGTTTGCGTAGCAGTCGTACTTTCATTTTGCGTCTTTTCACAAAATTATGTGATATTAGACGTGTGTGTGTGTGTGTGTGTGTGTGTGTGTGTGTGTGTGTGTGTGTGTGTGTGTGTGTGTGTGTGTGTGTGTGTGTGTGTGTGTGTGTGTGTGTGTGTGTGTGTGTGTGTGTGTGTGTGTGTGTGTGTGTGCAAATGTGTGTGTGTGTGTGTGTGTGTGTGTGTGTGTGTGTGTGTGTGTGTGTGTGTGTGTGTGTGTGTGTGTGTGTGTGTGTGTGAGAGAGAGAGAGAGAGAGAGAGAGAGAGAATATGTGTGTGCTCACATGTGTGTATGCGTATGTATGTGTGTGCGTACGTGCACGTGCATGTATGTGTTTGTAGAATCAAAGTTAGACTGTCAATATCACATAAAGGTAAATACCTAACCGAACTAGGCCTATGTATTAAGCAAGAGGTTACTTCAAAAGCAAGACAGATTCAGAAGAAAAAAAAATCAGTTTCAAACATGCCTGACAAACATAATGGATAGGCCCATGTCCTTAGGGCACACATTCAAACAAAATATGATGCCTTGATATGTTTCTTTCGCCACATACACATTTTGTCGACGCATTAGGCCTATATTGAGTTCTGACAGCATCTAGTTTTAGTCGATAAAACGCTGAAACGAAGTTTCTGTATTGACCCATGTCACGAAATTGCAGGTGTTGGACGCCTTTGGCAGAATCAACGCTGAAAAGTTGACGACATGGTGTTTTAACATGAGAACTTAGTTTGTTCTGACTATTTCTGAAACAGTTCCAAGCCATTTGTCTTAGCATTCGATGGCTCTCTTGTAAAGTGAAGGGTATAAAAAGTTGTTGTGCAATTGATTTATCATCCTTTAAAGCATGATGGGATGTCACTTGAACATAGGCCTACACTTTGTAAAATTCTTAGGCGTGTGTTTCACATCCAGGCTGAAATGGAACTTCATATTGATTGTTTCTTTAAAAAAAAAAAAAAAAAAAACAAACAAACAAAAAAAAAAAACCGCAAAAAAAAAAGTTGAAATTGTCTTAAGATATTGAGCAAACAATTGGTTCTTATAGGGCCTACTGCAAATTTGTTGAAGGAAACTGATATGAATATTGAATCATTGGCAAAGACATGTTATATAGACTCACTGACAAAAAAAAAAAAAATAATAATACAAATACAAAAAAAAAAAAAAAAAAGAGGCCGGCTCTGCTTTTGTTCTTCGTGTGTGTGTGTGTGTCAGTAGCCTATGTGTGTGTGTGTGTGTGTGTGTGTGTGTGTGTGTGTGCGTGTGCGCGCGCGCGCACGCACGGGCTAGAACAGGGCTGTGTCAGCCCCGGCCTGTGTGTATGCCTATCTCGTGTGAGTGCAAACATTTAAGGACCGATGTGTCGATTGTCTTCTAGATTATGTTTGTGCATGTGCGTATTGTCCTATGGTCTGAATCATGTTCTTGTGCCTGTATCAGCTGTTTATTATTAGTACTGTACCTGTTGATGTCTAATTGTAACGGCACGAAGTTCAGCTGCTCGCGCGTTAGTTAAGTTTCGCCAATCAAAATACGTGACAAAAAAGTACGTCACTTCCTTTCCTTCAATTGGGAGCCGCCCACAACGCACGCGGCACTGCAGACGAAGAACACGCAGCGTAGAAGTGGGCCGTTACGCGTGTGCCTTTTATCCCAGAATGTTGATGTGATCAGCTGTGATGTAAACTGATCCCAATCATTCTGACAGACAAAGAGCTGTGATTTTGCAATTGGTTTCTCATCTTTACGTGGACCTGGATGTAGAAAATCTACGGCCAAGGTCAAATCACAACGAGACAGCCATTGTGTCGACAAGTTTCGATCGGAAAGCGAGACGACCACGCGGGCACAAGTGTGTGTGCTTTGTAGTGAACGCTACCGTTTTCATCCACGCCCATCAAACCGTTTGCTAACTGTACAGAAGTAATTAGTGATCAACCAAGATGGCTAATAACGAGAATAATGCAGATTTTGAAACGAACTTTGCAGCAGAATGTCTTCTAGCTATGTCTTCATCCAGGCCTCAGAAAACGGTTGGAACCAAGCCTTCTGGCTCTGGAAGTGGAACGGATGAAAACGCCCAACTACGCCGAACTGCGCGCCACGCCATCAGACGTAGAAAGTGACAGAAACCAGCCAGCAGAAACATTCATGTTGGCCAGAAAGAATTCTCACTGATCTTAAACAGTAACAGTACTCCCAGGAACCGGTGGAATCAGTACCCGAGTTCGAAGGGAGAGCCTCTCACCCAACTGACCTGCACAATTATCATTCTCTCAGTGGCAGCAAAGCAAGGAGGGCCACGCCTACCTACGACTGGCCAGCAAAATCAGACAATGTGTGTAAAAAAGTGATGCGAAGAAACTGCACAAATGTCAGTACAAAGGTTGCGACAAGGTCTACGGCAAAAGTTCTCATTTGAAAGCTCATCTTCGGACGGACGCATACAGGTAAGAGCAGTTGACCTCTTTCGTGTCGAATTCGAAGCGCGCCATTTCTTTGTTTGGGCTTGAGGCATGTTGGTCTTTCGAGCGCCCTCACTGGCCTTGAACGGCTTGCTATCCAAACACGCCCTTTATAATGGGTCTAGACTTTCAAAAAATGCAATAAAAGCTAAGAATGGAAAAAGTTTTAGACACATAAAGGGTGGCAACGGGCAAAAAACCGAAATTTGGTGTTCAGGCGCTTGTTGTTATTGTCAGCTCACTTGGTTATGTGACCTCACAGCAGTTCTAGGAGATCTATTTTTAGGAGTTCTGTAATGTACTTCACAACCAACAACATCGCAGATCCCACTTACGTGTGCTTTTTGAAGATAGACTCGCGATCATTCCAAATTATTGCACCCGATGTTTATTGTGACATGTTGATTTACAAATAAGGTGCATTTAGATATCGGTGATCGACACTCGGGGTTATTGTTTTACCCCAAGAACAATCAATAATTTTTGACCAGAAGTTAAAGCTCTGAGATCAGTTCGAGGACACACCCTCTTTCTTAGCTGCACTGCGCAGCTCGCAGATCGAGACCAGCCTTGCATCATCAGTTACTGCAATTCGAGATTCTCTCTCACTGTCTCTCTGTCTCTGTCTGTCTGTGTCTGTCTCTCACTCTCAGTCTCTTGCTTTCTTGCTTTCTCTCTCGCAGAGATGTATGTAGGGCCTATACGTGCAATATAATGTGTTTTTGTCATTGTTTTAAACTAAATTAGTAAGCAAGAAAAAAATCTTAAGTGTCCAATACCATTATTTGACCTTTAAGTGACCAACTAAACAGTGTTTTGTTGTTGTTTTAAATAAAGTTTTAAGTGTCATAACAGATTATTTAACCATAGCTCAATAATTAGCCCAGGCTAATATTTATCTGATTTGGTATCTTATTGTGATTATAGATTTTTTTTAACAATCATTTAGAATTTTGAATTGACATTTTTTTATTACAAGACCAAGGTCTTTTGAATTCTCATTCAGCTATTACAAGACTCAAGGTCTTCTCTCTCTCTCTCTCACACACACACACACACACACACACACACACACACACACACACACACACACACACACTTATCAGTCCTGGAAGGAAAAAAAAAAAAAAAAGGAGGGAAAGGAGGTATGTCTTGAAGCTTCTACCAGAATTATTTGACAAACTGGCCTTGTCAAATAAAATATGGTGTAGGCTAAATGACTTTTGACGATATTGCATATTTTGTTTTTGTATGATAATCTTCCGTCTTTGTAATTTTTTTGTGTGTCTTTCTGTCACTGAGTAAATTGGTGTTTGGGTATGTGTAACGTTTACAGATTTGTGGGTTGTTTTGGTTGATAACAACACACCACATTTAAAGTGTTATATGTCTGTCTTTCTTTTCTTCTCTCTCTGTCTCTGTCTCTGTCTGTCTGTCTCTCTGTCTGTCTCTCTCTCTCTCTCTCTCTCTCTCTCTCTCTCTCTCACACACACACACTCACACACACACACACACACACACACACACACACACACACACACTGACACACATATACACTAACAAGTATTGAAAATGATACTGGGTACTGGGAAATGGCTTTGGGTCACAGGATATATGATCAAACTGCAAAATATTGTTTCTTTGTAGATCTATATAAGTTAATTATAATTTTCGTTTGAAAATTTGTTCTGCCAATTGAAAACATAAGCACAACATAACATTTTAAATGATACCTACTTGTCACCTCAGAAGAATGAAACAGAAAATATTTAATGATAATATCAGTTATCAAACATGAGTTAGATCTACAGTGGAAACAAACATAGATCTATGCTGGTTTTTCTCAACTGCTTGTTTTCAGCCTGCTATTATCTTGTCTAATGTTCATATGCTCTTCAAAATTTTCAAGAATTATTTGCTGTATCACTATCAGTAAAAGAGAAATAAACTTGCTTCACTATATTAAGTGATTGAGCCTTCAGTGAATAAGAATTACATACATTTTAGGTGATATATTTCCCAGAGGTTGCATGTGTGAAGGAAAGCAGCATAAAACAATACTTTTTTTCGGGCACTTCAAAATCCTGAAAGGACTTTTTTCACACCTGTTTCTCTTATGGACATTAGAAATCTGTTTTCTTATGTTTTTGTACAAAACCAGTGCCCATAAAATGTTAGACATCTGGGCCTGTGAACAAAAAGTATACAGCTATTCCAGTCAGTCTTCCAGTTTTAGACACCATTTTGAGAGCACATACTGAAGAAAAAACAAAATTACAAAAAATAAAATGAACACACACACACACACACACACACACACACACACACACACACACACACACAGAGCAAATGTGTGCATATATTCCAGCAAACCCTCAAATGAACTCAAAGGTTTTGTGTAAGATTACTGACCATTGAATTTAGTTACCATGTAATATTTGACATGCTGACAGTATTGTGGACATTTAACACTTAAGACATGCATGTACAAACACACACACATGCACGCATGCACACACGCTCCAACATACACTTTGCATGCACACATGTGCTTGCACGCGCGCGCACACACACACGCACACACACACACACACACACACACACACACACACACACACACACACACACACACACACATGCACACACACACACACCACACAAAGAGCATTCATTCAGTATGTGTGTGTGTTCTTCCTTTCTATACAAATCCACTGTTTTTTTGTCATCTTAACTCCAAGTTTGACATGGTGACATATTAGCAAGCAGTGCAGATCAGGAGCACATCAATTTTATGCTAGATAGTTGCATTTTTAATGCAACAGTGTTACCATGCTGGTCTAGATTGGATGCTGGTTCTATGGAAATAGCTAATCAGATCCATCACAAAAGTAATATGGCTCCCTAACTTTCTAAACACCAGGGGAGGGGGGGGGGGGGGGGCGCATTCACTCACTGAGAGGTGGCATAGCAGGGAAGTGCTGAGGGAGAGGTGGCACATCTCTCTCCAGGAGCTTTGATGTGAGAGGTCAACATCAGGTGGCACAGTCAACCTTTCACCGACAGTGAGTGATGGCGGATCTAGCCTGTGTGACTGAAAAATGTCTAGAAATGTGGGGTGGTCAGCGATGGAGTATTGCCTGGCTGCAATGACTGTGGCCTGGCAAAACATTTTTGGGTCAGCATGGTGGGCTGGGCTGAAAACACATTACCCATTTGGTTGTGGTCAGTGAGGACCATGGAAGGCAGTCTTTCAGTACTCCAGCATCGTCCATCCTGCTCCCTTTTTGAGGTGCCTTCAGGTGACACTGGGTCATTGCATGAAGAAGGCCACCTGCAGCCCTTAGAGTAAGGAAGGAAGGGGAAAGACACAAGGAATACCAACATCCACAGTAGGCTCACACCATAGAGTGGACACCAGTGCACACAGAACCAGAGCCAAGTGCTGGACACCAGTTGAGCAGGAACAAAGAAGAGGCCCCAGGCTCCAGTCTGGCATGAAAACCAGAACAAGTAGTACAGCCATCTCCACCCACCTCCCTGGTTAGGAACCACGCCCAAGATTCCTGCCAGTGATGAAACATCCAGCCACCAGAACTACTGACTGACTTTGGTTTGGGACACCATGCACTTAATAAGAGCTGCTGAATACTGAGAGGGGATGGTAAGAGAGGAGGGGGACATAGAGGACAGATAACATGTGTGGAGAGGAGGGGAATTAAAGACAGAAGATGAAGGGAAAGGTAATGGAGGGTGGGGATGGTGTGAAGAAAAAGGGAGGGTGGGGATGGGACAGGACAGAGACAAATGCAAGGGAGGTGGTAAAGTGAATAAAAAACAGATATGTATGGCCCAGAGCTCAAAATGGTGTCCACTGTTGAATAAGGGTACTAGCTTAATTCTGATTGAGTTTACAAACAGATGAAAGTCTGAAATACATAAACTGGTGTTCAATGTGAGTGCATGTGATTAAATTTTCTTGCCTGATTGAGTTGGTGAAAAAAAATCACTCATTGTCTTTAATAATGTATCAAATAAGTCAAGCTCCTATGCAAGTTGGACACGTTTTTTTTTTTTTTACATGAAAATGAGATATATTGTTAAAAAAAAACAACAAAAAAAAAAACCCCTGTCATTCTTGAGGTAAAGTCTTACAAAATGTTGTTTACTTCAATCCACAATGTATACATTATCCATCCTCTACAGCAAGCATTGTTAAGGTAAATATTGACACCATATGGGGCACATTGAACCATTGATACCCAGTATGTGGAGGAAATTTTTTAAATTTAAACTTCATACCAGACATTCACTTTGAATAAACATGAAACTGTATTAAATAGCTTGACAGTTTTAGTTTTTTTGGGTAATTAAAAAAGAAGCAGTTGAGTTACTGTTTTAGTGTTTACAAAATTAAAGAAGCTAGTTTTTTTTTTTTTTTTTTTAATGAATTATCAGAACACAAGTATACAGTGAAAATATTTGAAACTTAATTTTCTTTCTTATGAATATTGTGTACACAACTCATTAAGTCCAGTATGAACTCAGTGAATGGGCCCTCTTAGTTAAGCTTGCATTCCTTCAGGTGTTCCACTCGAGTGCTTGCTTGCATTGAACATAAGCAACTTATTGACCATGGAGAAGTGAGGAAAGGAATCTACAAACTTCTCATGAACCAGTTATGAATGCAGTGATTGCATTGTTGCTCACATTTATTATTGAAAAAGTATTGTATAATACAGTACTGCAGATTTTCAACAGTTTTGATATTACACACAGTCAAGACCATAATAATCTATTACCATTTGAAGATGTGGAGAAATTTTTGCCTGTCAAATTTGAATTTTGCTTATAAAGATCCACATTAGACACACCATCAAATTGAAATTCTAATCTGCGTAAGTGTTTTAAGTTTTTATTGTTTTCCTATTAATGAAAACACAAAATATAAACCGTGGTTCTGCAGACAAACAAAAATGACAAATTGACATCTTTCAGGTGTGTTCATAATTTCACATTAATTTCATGATAAAAAAAAAATGAAGATTTTAAATTGATCATCTTTCAGTTTAGTGACTGAAGTAACTGATTTGTAGTGTTTTTTTCTGTGAAAACCAGCCAGCATAGCAATTTTTACCAATGAAATTTCATTTGTTTACATTGAAATCAAGAAAAAGGTACCATACAGGTAACTTCACATTTTGTGCAGGCTGTATACACTCTGATATTATGAACTCAGTGTAAAAGAAAATGGCGTTTCAACATTTGCTTCACAACAGAACTTAGACCACACCACAGAGCTTCCTATCTTCAAGAATGAAGGTGTTTTTAGTGTCTGAAAGTGACTGTTTTGGTAAGAGAAATCCCCCCAAAGCGCTGACATGACCTTACAAAAGTTGCATTCTTGTGAAAGTTATCAACAAAATCACAAACTCCCTAGTTCCTTCTTTTTAGGTGTAATAAGCAATATCTGTGCACTGCCATACAAACAGTCAATTCTTTGCCATGACGAAAAGAACGTTGGCATTTTATTTATTTGTTTTGCAAAGAAAGAGCAAGCTTTCTTTTTTTTATTAGTAGAACTTTGAAAAATTTTAGTCTGTAATGACTACATTACATATGTGGAAACGTTTGACAACCCAGTGTGAAGTTATGAACACAATTAGGGTTTGAACTTGTATATATCTGAAGTATTTTAATTCGGACTTTAAAAAAATGTGTGTATGTGGTAATCCTTTTTTTTTTTTATTGTAGAAAATGCGCTTTGTAAAGATAGAGTGCCACTTTCTGTTTATAATTGGGTTTTTTTAATTGGGAAAAAGGGAATCTTGGGTGAAAAGCAGCCTGAAAAGATAAAGTAATATATACTAATAAACTTATACTTTTTAATTGTAAAATCTATCTTTAAATTTTGACCAAGTGTTTTATGAATGTTGGTTACTCCTTAATCAGAAAATGACATGAAAAAGCATTTGTGCACATACAGCAGTATCATGTATTGTAGCTCGAAAGAAGCTTTGAAATGTTAACATCATGACATACTTTTTTCCTGAATGCAAAATGTATGCATTGCCAGTGTAAAGGAGATAGAATACTGTTCACTGACACATGCAAACAAACTGACCATAAATTGTTATCAGTGGGGAAATTTTTAACGTTGCTTTATGACAGTGTGTTAATGTTTGAATGTTTCATTTTCATTTTCAAATAATGGAGTAAATAAAGACAAAATGAATCATTGAATACTTGGCTGTATTCACAGCCAGCTGATAGAAAAGCTCACAGACTCCTGTTATCATTAGTGTCATTATGCATGGCTCTGACAATAGCTATTACTATATCAGAGTTTCAAGTATACAAGTGCCCAGAGTTTAAAGTTGAGTCAGCCACACAAACTTTTTGCCTAATGTGCCCAAGTGACACTACTATGTCTGCCAATTCTCAAAACACCCGATTTGTTTGTGAACCACAGATTTGCAGTCAATGATTGTTTGTCATTTCCTTGAACTGAAATTAGCTCTCATTGCAAGTTTCGTACTTTAAGGCATGTGTATTGCTTAATTAAGTGCAGTGTCTTCCCGAAAGCATCTTGTGTTTATTGGTGTTTTTCACCTTACATATGTTTCTTCACCTTACATATGTTTCCATCTTTGCTAGTTTCTCATTTTGCAACTGGGACTTCGGACTGTATTGAAAATGTTACGTGATGCATCACAATGGTCTAATATTAACTGATCGGTAGATTAGATATGCCTTATGCATCAACGCAACCCCCCCCCCCCCCCCCCCCCCCCACACACACACACACACACACACACACACACATACACACACATACACACCTCACTTTCCTAGAAACATACAGTGATGTGGAGGATACAAAATTAACTGATATTCACATTAACACAGGTCAAGATGGTTAAGATGAACAACAACAAAAAAAAAAAAAAAGGCAAGGGTTCCTGAGCCAAGTCAGGCTGGAAGTCAGTGGAGAGGGTGGGGACCATGAGAAGTAGCCTCACAAGAGATAACAAACTGACAGTTGCAAAACTGGGCCTCCAAGCCAACCCACCAGACCCATGAGGGAACACTGTGGGTACAGCTGACAGTGCTGCAGGCTCAAAGTCAAATACTGTGTAATAGTAAACAGTTTACACTCTAGTCCCTCTCTCTAGGTATGAGACAGGCCAGTGGCATAACATTTTCCTGATTAACATTTCCATCAGTTCATGAGTCACCAGGTGACGCAAAACAAGGGGTAATAAAATCTGTTAGTGTTACCAATAGTCTCTATTGGAGTCAGGCCAGCCCGATAAATGTGACAATTAAAACTGAGTTATTCTCATATTCAGTCCCCCTCATGACTCTCTATCTTTAATTTGAAAGTTGCTATAAACCAAGAAGTAAAAATCAAACCTGGATGGATAAGGAATTTTTCGTACATATGGCCCATATGGGCACAAATGTCTAATTTCATAATCCTGCTTGGAAAAAAAATATCAGAGTAGCTTTTCATGGTATCACTGAGCTTACCACAGTCACCACACTTGTAGTCTTAAGATCTGAAACAGCAAATTCTGTGTAAAGGGAAAACATCCTACAAAGCAGGTAGTCTGGTCTGGTCAGAGCAGACTGTTAAAGTCAAGTGATGCAGATGCAATGGTCCACCTTCTACTGTCAACGTCTGACCAAATTACAATTTGATTGATACATAGTAATAGTGGCTAGTATTTTTTGTTAGTATTCTTCAAATCAGCTGGTAAAAATAAAAAAAAAACAGTGATTACCCAGTAAACACAAACCCTATTCTAATGTGACAGGAACAGACTGAAAGGACAAAAATTAA
>JADBJO010000697.1:0-7500 GCA_016801955.1 Conus betulinus | reverse complement strand
CCCCTTCGCCACCCTCTCCCTCTGCCCTGTTCTCTCCTCCTCCTCTCTGTTCTATTTCTGTCCCTTTCCCGGAAAGGAACTGACGCCTTCACTCTCCACCACTGCGCCTTGCACGACCCAGTTTTACTCGGAGATAGGGGTGAGTGGGGGAGGGGGTATGTTGTGACGTAAAGGAGGCAGGAGGGACGGAGATGGGACGCAGAGAGAGAGAGAGAGAGAGAGAGAGAGAGAGAGAGAATGTGTTAGGAAATGGCAACCAAGTCATCATCCACCAACCTCTCTCACTTGTCTGTCTGTCTGTCCGTCTCTCTCTCTTGTCTTGTCTGTCTTGTCTGTCTGTCTGTCTCTCTCTCTCTCTCTCTCTCTCTCTCTCTCTCTCTCTCTCTCTCTCTCTCTCAGAGTATGTTGCTCTGTCTCCAGCGCGTGTATTATCATACGCATTAAAGCAAGTGCGCGTGTGCATGTGTGTATTCACGTGGAAGGGGAATGATGTGGAAGATGCGATGTCAATGCACATTGCTATGTCTGTATACATAGTAAGTTGGATGCATTAATGTGTCCGCGCGTGAGATTTATCACTTACAACAAACGACGCTGAAGCAACAAAGAAAAGGTCATCAAACGGGGCGAGGCTGACAGCGTGTCGGTCTGCTGTACTTGACTGCTGTCTGAACGGCAGGTGTTCCATCAGTCTATGCAACAGTGGAAAACACCTTTTCAAAAACGCAGCGCGCGCGCGTGCGTCTGTCTGTGTGTGTGTGTGTGTGTGTGTGTGTGTACCCCGTGAGGAGCGTGTAGATGACAAAGAAAAAGAGAGCAGGAGGGACATCGGGGCATACGATGATGAAGACAAGAGAGAGATTCGGAAAGGCGCCTGTTCAGTTCTTGGAACTATGTGACGCACCGCATTTTTTTCCATTATGCCCAAATCAAAGTGGTTAAAAAAAAAAAAAAAAATGGGTGCAAAGCAGGGTTTATCAAAAGGGGGAAAAAAGTAGACATTCTTTATTGTATCATATAAAGATTTTTGGTCCTTAATACTTTTTTTTTTTCCACATCTTGTGTTTGCACATGTTAAATGTCAGCAGCTCTTCAACATGCATGAGTAATTTGGTGAGCGAAAGGAGGGCCCAAGAAAGAGTAGGCCTAACTCAGTGTGTGAATGTGTGTATGTGTGTGTAGTAAACGGCAGGTGCTCCTCGACTCTTCTTTTGACCTGAGCCCGTTACGTTGTTAACTCGGTTATCGTGGACATGTACGCCATCTCGAGCCCATCATCAAAAGAGGAACTTTGTTCTTCCAGCTTGTTTGTCTGGTTCGGTTTTCTGTAGAACCAGTCCGTCACTGTGTGTATCTTCCACGTCACACCTCCTCATAATGAAACATATTCTTTCAGAGTGTTGGGACTTGCATGATGTGACACACGAACGTTTTACAGCAGATTCCATGAAAACCTTGTTCAGAGATGTTCCACCTGATGCGATCTTTGAATTCTTGAAAGAGCTTGGCATTTTTCATGTGATCTGAGATTTTATAGTGGAAAGATTTTAACAAAATTTCGGGTGGGATTTTAGAAGATGTATTTCAGAGAGTTGTGCGAATGAATGACTTGTGAGTTGACGTGACTTCAGCGCGGTGACAGCCCTGATATGGCCCTTTGCTGTCGGCTAGGTTTACCCTCACCCTCTCTCTCTCTCTCTCTCTCTCACACACACACACACGCACATGCACACACCACCACCACCACCACCACGACCTTGACCCATACGTTGCTATTCCTCTCTCCCCACTCGTCTGTTATAGCTTACAGCTAGGCACACATGTCTCCTGGAGCAAAAGCGCTCTTTCTTTGTCCCCACATATTGTGGGGGGGAGACAAGAAGCAGGGCCGCAGCGGGAGGGGAGGCGTAGGTGTGGGAGAGACAATTTGGATACGATCACGTGACGCCATGTCCGCTTGCTTTGAAACCGTTAGCCGATCAGGTTTGGGGGATCGAAATGAGCCATTGGCGCATGGCCTGATAGGAAGGCGCGTTTCTTTTCGGAAGGCTTTCTTTCTTTTTCTTCTATGAGATGGGGGGGGGGGGGGGGGGGGGGGGGGATGGATTAGCTTTACAGACGTATGTTTGGTCTAGTGATTGCTACTATCCTGTTAAATGGTTAAGTCCTACAGCTTTATGGCCACAGGGGCTGTGATTTTTTTTTTAGAGATACTGTGTCCAGAGCATAGCATTATAGAATGCAGAGCCCAGCCCTCACCTTCTGCTGCCTTTATCCATTCCTGAACTGAATCAAGTACCAATTTACCGCTGGATGGAGGGAGGGTTTTCAAGCCATGAAAATCTTGCAAGTGGTTTAAACCCTTGACTGTCAGCCCTGTACAGAGAAAATAGTTATGGAGCAGTACTAACTTCTGCAAGCAGAAGAGGGGTGGGGGTGGTGGCTGGGTTTGCAGTGGCAGCTTACAGGTTTTGAACTGTATTTTCATTGTGATTTCCACAGATGAATATATGTAAGTCAGGCTGTTGCTTGCATGAAACAGCAGTATGCTGGTTGTCAGTGAAACTTGAAAGTGTAGGCACCTTATCTGCATAGCTGAATGATATGAGTGTAAGTGAACAGCTCAGAAGACTCTCAGCCCTCCTAAGTATAAGCCAGACTTGCTTGCCCAGAATGTGCACACTGACCATCAGTTCCAGCATCAGTCAGGAACTGACTCAGGGATGTCAGAGTAAAGATGTGCAATTACGGTAGTAGCCTTGTCCCTGAGATTATGCTTGAGAAGTAGACAACAGATTCCATTCAGTGGTGGAAGGATGAATTATTATACTCAACCACAATATCCCAACTTACTGTAAAAGTATCCATTTTTTTCCCACAGAACCATGCTCTGTACATGATACAAAATGTTTTATGAGAAATATGATGATTTTTGCATAAATTAATGCCAGACAGTGTACATACAGACTGCTGTTCATTGTACTGCATAAAAGAAGGGGTTTTCAGTTCAGATCTCTCTACAGACTGCTGTTCATCTGCTCCAATAAGGGGTTCGTGATTCACTCCTACCCTCTCACTCAGCCACCTTACCCTCTCTCACAATCCCCCTCCTTGTCTCATTCAACTTTGTTATCAGTTTTTAAATTTCAGCCCCTCTCTCTCTCCCCTCTCTCTCCCTCTCTCTCATTCTCTCTCTCATCTCATGTTTGCAAGCACTCTTGTACATATGCCTTATGAAAAGCTTATTACACCTCGTGCACATTATTGCCAAACTCCTCAGGACATACAAAGTGACTCATGTTCAGTTCAATGGCTGACCAAAAAAAAAAAACACAAAAAAAACCTTTGCCATATAATGTCATTAGAATTAATGACCCACAGTCCTTATTTTTGTTTGATAATTGAGTTTTTTAAGCTACCTCCATAAAATTTTGTAACTTTTAACAATAATGCATGGCTAATATCTGTTGTATCAAGAATTGTTTAAGGAAAAAAAAAATGGGAAGGCTTTATCTCTCCAGAAAGAAAAAGAAAACATGGGTTCCTGGAGACCCAAGACACCTGGTAAGGCTTTAGTCCTTCAGAAAAGGATTATCACTGGAGAGCAGTGAGTTTACAGCAAGGCTTAATATCATTGTCATCAAACAGAAACATGGGTCATGGCTGACCTGGCATGTACAGCACGTGAAATTTAAAGGTGATGTAGGGCAAAGGTTAAACCTGCGAAAAAGCATGTTAGTGTGTGAGTCAACAAACAACTTTGCCTCACCCCATTCTCTCCCCATTTCCCACATTTTACTGTATCTCCCTCTTCCCCTGAATGTTGTGCATACACCCCACTTATATCTCCTCATCGCTCCTGCAGCCCATATTATATATATAGAAAAATATTATATATATAGAATATAGAATTGCAGTGAATGATAAGCAAGGGGTGTTGACAGCATTACCTTGCTGTGGATGCTGAATGACATTCCCCATAGTCCACAGTTTGGTGAGCAGTTTGGCATACCTCAAGCCAAAGCCGATGTTTTATTAATAACTCAGACTAAAGGTTCTTCATACAATTATTGCCTGTACAGTGTTGTGAGAGGGTCACTTCTCACAACACTGTACAGGCAATAATGGTATGAAGAACCTTTAGTCCGAGTTATTAATAAAACATCAGCTTTGGCTTGAGGTATGCCAAACTGTTCACCAAACTGTGGACTATGGGGAATGTCATTCAGCATCCACAGCAAGGTAATGCTGTCAACACCCCTTGCTTATCATTCACTGCAATTCTATATTCTATGTATATAATATTTTCTATATATATAATACGGGCTGCAGGAGCGATGAGGAGATATAAGTGGGATGTATGCACAACATTCAGGGGAAGAGGGAGATACAGTAAAATGTGGGAAATGGGGAGAGAATGGGGTGAGGCAAAGTTGTTTGTTGACTCACACACTAACATGCTTTTTCGCAGGTTTAACCTTTGCCCTACATCACCTTTAAATTTTTGTGTGCTGTACATGCCAGGTCTGCCATGGCCCATGTTTCTGTTTGATGACAATGATATCAAGCCTTGCTGTAAACTCACTGCTCTCCAGTGATAAATCCTTTTCTGAAGGACTAAAGCCTTACCAGGTGTCTTGGGTCTCCAGGAACCCATGTTTTCTTTTTCTTTCTGGAGAGATAAAGCCTTCCCATTTTTTTTTTCCTTAAACAATTCTTGATACAACAGATATTAGCCATGCATTATTGTTAAAAGTTTACAAAATTTTATGGAGGTAGCTTAAAAACTCAATTCTCAAACAAAAATAAGGACTGTGGGTCATTAATTCTAATGACATTATATGGCAAAGGTTTTTTTTGTGTTTTTTTTTTTGGTCAGCCATTGAACTGAACATGAGTCACTTGTGTATGTCCTGAGGAGTTGGCAATAATGTGCATGAGGTGTAATAAGCTTTTCATAAGGCATATGTACAGGAGCACTTGCAAACATGAGATGAGAGAGAGAATAAAGAGAGAGAGGGGAGAGAGAGGGGGAGAGATAGAGAGGGCTGATATTTAAAAACTGATAAACAAAGTTGAATGAGACAAGGAGGGGGATTGTGAAGAGAGGGTAAGGTGGCTGAGTGAGCAGGGTAGGAGTGAATCACGAACCCCTTATTGGAGCAGATGAACAGCAGTCTGTAGAGAGTACTGAACTGCAAACTTAATTTATGCGTACATCAACAGCATTTCTGTATGTACCCTGTCTGGCATTAAATTTATGCAAAAATTATCATATTTCTCATAAAACATTTTGTATCATGTACAGAGCATGGTTCTGTGGGAAAAAAATGGATACTTTTACAGTAAGTTTGGGATATTGTGGTTGAGTATAATAATTCATCCTTCCACCACTGAATGGAATCTGTTGTCTACTTCTCAAGCATAATCTCAGGGACAAGGCTACTACCGTAATTGCACATCTTTACTCTGACATCCCTGAGTCAGTTCCTGACTGATGCTGGAACTGATGGTCAGTGTGCACATTCTGGGCAAGCAAGTCTGGCCTATACTTAGGAGGGCTGAGAGTCTTCTGAGCTGTTCACTTACACTCATAACATTCAGCTATGCAGATAAGGTGCCTGCACTTTCAAGTTTCACTGACAACCAGCATACTGCTGTTTCATGCAAGCAACAGCCTAACTTACATATATCATCTGTGGAATCACAATGAAAATACAGTTCAAAACCTGTAAGCTGCCACTGCAACCCAGCCACCACCCCCACCCCTCTTCTGCTTGCAGAAGTTAGTACTGCTCCAATAACTATTTTCTCTGTACAGGGCTGACAGTCAAGGGTTTAAACCACTTGCAAGATTTTCATGGCTTGAAAACCCTCCCTCCATCCAGCGGTAAATTGGTACTTGATTCAGTTCAGGAATGGATAAGGCAGCAGAAGGTGAGGGCTGGGGGCTCTGCATTCTATAATGCTATGCTCTGGACACAGTATCTCTAAAAAAAAAATCACAGCCCCTATGGCCATAAAGCTGTAGGACTTTAACCATTTAACAGGATAGTAGCAATCACTAGGCCAAACATACGTCTGTAAAGCTAATCCATCCCCCCCCCCCCCCCCCCCCCCCCCCCCCCCCCCCCCCCCCCCCCCCATCTCATAGAAGAAAAAAGAAAGAAAGCCTTCCGAAAAGAAACGCGCCTTCCTATCAGGCCAAGCGCCAAGCGGCTCATTTCGATCCCCCAAACCTGATCGGCTAACGGTTTCAAAGCAAGCGGACATGGCGTCACGTGATCGTATCCAAATTGTCTCTCCCACACCTACGCCTCCCCTCCCGCTGCGGCCCTGCTTCTTGTCTCCTTCCACAAAATATGGGGGACAAAGAAAGAGCGCTTTTGCTCCAGGAGACATGTGTGCCCTAGCTGTAAGCTATAACAGACGAGTGGGGAGGAGAGGAATAGCAACGTATGGGTCAAGGTCGTGGTGGTGGTGGTGGTGGTGTGTGCATGTGCGTGTGAGAGAGAGAGAGAGAGAGAGAGAGAGGGTGAGGTAAACTAGCCGACAGCAAGGGCCATATCAGGGCTGTCAACCACGCCGACCGCGCTGAAGTCACGTCAACTCACAAGTCATTCATTCGCACAACTCTCTGAAATACATCTTCTAAAAATCCCACCCGAAATTTTGTTAAAAATCTTTCCACTATAAAATCTCAGATCACATGAAAATGCCAAGCTCTTTCAAGAATTCAAAGATCGCATCAGGTGGAACATCTCTGAACAAGGTTTTCATGGAATCTGCTGTAAAACGTTCGTGTCTCACATCATGCAAGTCCCAACACTCTGAAAGAATATGTTTCATTATGAGGAGGTGTGACGTGGAAGATACACACAGTGACGGACTGGTTCTACAGAAAAACCGAACCAGACAACACAAGCTGGAAGAACAAAGTTCCTCTTTTGATGATGGGCTCGAGATGGCGTACATGTCCACGATAACCGAGTTAACAACGTAACGGGCTCAGGTCAAAAGAAGAGTCGAGGAGCACCTGCCGTTTACTACACAACACATACACACATTTCACACACTGAGTTAGGCCTACTCTTTTCTTGGGCCCTCCCTTTCGCTCACCAAATTACTCATGCATGTTTGAAGAGCTGCTGACATTTAACATGTGCAAACACAAGATTGTGGGGAAAAAAAAAGTATTAAGGACCAAAAATCTTTATATGATACAATAAAGAATGTCTACTTTTTTTTCCCCATTTTGATAAAACCCTACTTTGCACCCATTTTTTTTTTTTTAACCACTTTGATTTGGGCATAATGGAAAAATGCGGTGCGTCACATAGTTCCAAGAACTGAACAGGCGCCTTTCCGAATCTCTCTCTTGTCTTCATCATCGTATGCCCCCGATGTCCCTCCTGCTCTCTTTTTCTTTGTCATCTCACACGCTCCTCACGGGGTACACACACACACACACAGACGACGCACGCGCGCGCGCTGCGTTTT
>JADBJO010000696.1:567533-577533 GCA_016801955.1 Conus betulinus | reverse complement strand
GGTTCAGGCTGTGGGAAAGGACGATAACCCCGGTCCTCCAACAACTCTCCTGGCTCTCCTTCTATCTTTGCCTTCGCTCTTCCTCCTTCCATCCATCCATCCATCCATCCCAACGCTCCCTCCCTCCCGCTCGCCTATCAACCCCTAGAGAGAGAGAGAAGAGAGAGAGAGTGAGAGAGCGAGAGAGATAGAATAGAGAGAGAGAATTAAATGGAAATGTACAGACCTTGGCGAAACTCGAGCAGAGAGAGAGAGAGAGAGATAAGATAGAGAGGAGAAGAGAGAGAGAGATAGAGATGAAATTGAAATGGATAGACCTTGCCAAGCCGAGCAGTAGAGAGAGAGAGAGAGCGAGAGAGAGAGAGAGAGAAGAGAGTAGAGAGAGAGAGAGAGAATAAGGGACATAATAACCAGATTAAAGGGAAGCGAGGTTTGATTAGCCGCTGTGTTTTGCTCTGTATGATTCAACGAAAGATGAATAGACCCCCCAAACTGAAATAAAATGAAATAAAAGTTATGAAAGGAAAATAAGTTAGGAAGAAAAACCAAACAGACAAAAAGAACGGAAGAAGGAATTAAAGGAAATTGGAATAAAAAGAAAGAAGAAGAAGAAAAGAATAATGAGAAAGAATAACGAAAGAAGAAAGAAGGGAGATATCAGAAAGGAACATTTCCGGAAGAAGATTTAGACAGAGGAGAAAAAAAAGTGACGAGAAAGAAATGAAAAATGACGGCAGGAAATATGGTTAAATGAAACAAAACATGAAAAGAAGGCAATATGAAGAACGCAAAGAAGATTTTTTTTTTTGTTAAGGTGGACTAAGCTGAAGAAAACTTAAACCAAAAAGAAAAAAAAAGGGAAGGAGGAAGAAACTGGAAAGAAAGAACGAAAGAGGAAATACCGCATGCATGTACTGTACTTTTCTTTATCAAGCTGAGTGACGAACTTGGCAAAAATAACAAACATGCAAAAGACGACTGTGTGTGTGTGTGGGTGTGGTGTGGTGTGTGGTGTGTGTTGTGGGGGGGGGGGGGGGGGGGTGGGGGGGGGGGGGGGCACGTTACATTTGATTCTTCTGCACGCATCTTCTCCGCTCTCACAACGTCCCAACTAAGCTAATCAAATTGATTTCAATGATTCCATTACACAAAGAGGGAGGAGGTAAGAAGAAAGAATAAAATCGCAGAGGACAGAAGAAGGCAAGAACGAACCCAAGAGGAAAGAAAGCGAAAGAGATATAGATAGAGAGAGAGAGAGAGCAGAGAGAGAAGAGGTAAGGTAAGGAATGGGCAAAGGATTGATGAATAGAAGAAGAAGAAGACTAATAAGAAGAATAATAATAGCGAAGAATAAAAAAGAACACCACAACAACTGTTACACCCCACGACACACACAACAACACCGCATGATGATGGAAGAATTAATGATGAATACGAAAACTCATTGCTGGAAGTGGTGTGTTTGTGTGTGTGGTGTGTGTGTGTGTGTGTTGTTTGTGTGTGTGTGTTGTTTGGGGTGTTGTGAAGGATGGGATGCAAAAGAAATCGTGGATTATTTCATTTACTGACAATAGACCTAAGAAAGTAGGCGTCATACCCACACGCTTATACACCACACACACACACACCACACACCCACACACCACACACACACACAGCCCACACACATACACACACACCTCGCGCGCGCACGCACGCACTGCACCACAAATTCAGCACGCACGCACATAACCACCCACCCCACGCACACACGCACTCGCGCGCACTCAACGCACGCACGCACTCACACACACACACCACACACACACACACACACACAACACACACACACATGACACACAGCGAACACACACACACCCCACCACGGCCACTACCACGCAAATCAGTACGCACGTCACCCAAGAAAATAGAAAACAAACAAATCAGCAAAACAAACAAATCTAACAACACACACAGAGCCACTCACACACAACACCCACACACACACACACACACTACACCCACCAACACACACACACACACCCACTCTCTCTTCTCTCTTCTCGCTCATCCTCTTCTCTCTCTCTCTCTCTCCTCTCTTAACTATATAGGTGTATTTTTCATCAACAAAACCAAAATGCAGGAACATTCCTATGCGCCACATGTTCACTTAATACGCCGCGCGCCGCGGGCTCTCTCTCTCTCTCTCTCATCCTCCTCTCTCTCCTCTCTTCTCCTCACTCTCTCTCCCTCGCTCTCTCTCATCTCTCGCACACACACACACACAAATACAGCACACACATTCACACACACACACACACCACCACACACACCCACAACACACACACCACACACACACACATATTCACACACACACACACACACACACACACACACACACCCACACATTACACACACACAGAGGCAGGCTCTTGGCGTTTCACCCCCCACCCCTACCCCCATCCCTCCCCACCCCCATTACACACCACACACGCCGCTCACATCCGTTGCGGGCCGTTTATCTAGATTGGGTTAGCATGCTTGCCCGAAACACACAAACAAACAAACAAAGAAAAAAGAAAAAGAAAAAAAAGGACACTTTATTTTGAGAGGCTTGTCGATCGGAATTTCTATTTTTTGAGATAGAGAGGTCGGAAGGGGTGTGTGTGTGTGTGTGTGTGGGGGGGGGGGGTGGGGTGTTGAAGGGGGGCCTGCCAGCGAGCGAGCGAGAGAGAGAGAGAGAGGAGGGGGGTGGAGGGGGCACCGCGAGAGAGAGAGAGGAGAGAGAGAGAGAGAAGAGAGAGAGAGAGAGAGAGAGAGAGAAGAAGAAGAAGAAGAAGAAGAGAAGAAGAAACAGAGAGAGAGAAGAGAGAGAGAAGAAGAAGAAGAGAGAAGAAGGAGAGAGAGAGAAGAGATCGACAGAGAGGAAAGAAGAGATGACATGACACACGCACGTGACACAAGACAAACGGAGACCAGAGACGGAAATTCATAGAGGGAGGGGACACCCAGAGAGTCTTACTAGAGAGAGAGAGGAGAGAGACAGAGAGACAGAGACAGAGAGACAGAGAGACACAAGAGACACAGACAGAGAGAACTACAGAGACAGGACAGAGACAAGAGAAAAAAAAGGAAAGAGAGAGACAGAGACAGACAGACAGACAGAGTGAAAGGAGAGCGAAATCGATTTGACATTAAAAGATATTGAAGGGAAGAAGGAGGGGGGGGGGGGGTGGGGGGTGGGGGAGAAGGCATGTAGGGCAGAGAAGGAACAGGGAAGAGATGGTGGGGGGGGGGGAGGGGGCTTGGGGGGGGGGGGGGGGGGGGGAGCAGGAGGTAGGGGGCGGGGGGGTGGGTGGTGTTCTTACTGGATAGCCAGGGCAGTGGGGGCTGGGAAGGTGCCATCACATTTCCCAGTTGAATGTATAATTATCTTCATTCTAAACTCGGTCTGCCCCACCCGTCTGTGTGTCCTGTTCCTGTCTGCCTGTCCCCTCTCCTTCTGTCTGTCTGTCGTCTGTCTGTCTGTGTCTGTCTGTCTGTCTGTCTGTCTGTCTCTCTCTCTCTCTCTCTCCTCTCTCTCTCTCTCTCTCTCTCTCTCTCTCCTCCACCCTCCCCTCCGGTATTTTAGGGTTCAAAGGTGTGTGTGTGTGTTGTGTGTGTGTGTGTGTGGTGTGTGTGTGTGTTTGTGTGTGTGTTTGTGTGTGCATGTGCGCGCGCGCGCGTGTGTGTGTTTGTGTGTGTGTGTGTGTGGGGGGGGGGGGGGCGTGCGTGCGCGCGCGCGCGGTGTGTTGTGTGTGTGTGTGTGTGCGTGCGTGTGCGCGTGTGTTTGCGCGCGCGCGTGCTTGTGCGTGTCTGTGTCTGTACGCCCACGCCCAGTCCATCGATCAAATCAACTCAAACACCACACCAATCTCTTGACCGCAGCGGCACTTGACGGAAATGAGTTGTGTCCCCTACTCTACGTACACGGGAAGGAGTCGTCCACCTGAGTCTTGTCTTTTATTTTGTCGTCTGGTGTGTTTGTCGGTCTGTCCAACAAGACTTCTTCTTCTTCTTCTTCTTCTTCTTCTTCTTCTTCTTCTGCGTTCCCTGGTCATGCTGATCAGATACAAAGTCCGGTAGCTTGGGCAAAGTCAGCGATCCGTCGGAGTGAGTCCGCCGTTCCCCACAGCTTTTCTTGGAGCTCCACTGCACCGGGCCAAAACTCACGCCGCAGGCTGTCGAAAGTGGGACAGGACTGAAGTACGTGGGCTGGGTTTTGTGGGCCAGTACCACATGGGCACTCATCTGTGTGCGATATATTCAGGCGATAGAGGTGGGAGAGCAACTGGCAATGTCCAGTTCTTAATCTGAAGATGGCGACTTGTTGGGCACGCTCAAGATGGTGAATGTCATCCTTCTCTGCCTCCTCCTGTAGTCTTTCTCTCCATGCTGTCCTGAACTGGCTGCGGATGATGGTCTTCGCCTCTCTGTAGGATACAGCATGGGCTGTTTGGTCTTGTTGGCTGCCCGCCTTGGAGAGTGTGTCTGCCTCGTCATTTCCTGCAATAACCACAGTGGGAGGGAATCCACTGCAGGACTGGTGTTGTCTTCAACGTGTGCAGTGGATCTGCTCTCTTTCTCTCCTCTGGAGGCTTTGAAGGACGACTCGACAATCTGTAAGGAACACCGTGTGAGTTGGGTCTAACAAGACAACGCCAGGGGGGCCATGGAATCACGCTTGGTGCACAGACGCTGTGTGGTCCGAGGTCAGTGCCTCTCTCACTCACTACTGGTTAACAGCGGTGGGAGGATATGGATCTACCAGGCGATCCGGAATCCGGTCAGCAAGATCCGTCGTTACGCCTTGTCTACTAACCATCAACACTGTGACGTGGCCGCTGACTAGAGGATGCATGTGTAGTTTTTTTTGTTTGTTGTTGTTTGTTTTTTTTTGTTTTTGTTGTTTTTGTTTGTTTTTTTTTTTCCCCGGAATGTGGAAACATTCTAAAGATATGAACGTTGATTTTTTTTTTTTCCTAATCATTCTATTATTTTCCATAATGTTATATCCCAATCACCACAGGGGAAGGAACTCTTTCAGTTCGTGTCTGCTGTTCTTTCCCCTGACTGGAAAAGAATGAATGAATGAATGAATGAATACTTTAATGAATTCAGGCCTTGGCCCATTTCATGAGTTGACATATCACACAATGTGGATTCAACTTACAATACAAAGGGGGGGGGGGGGGGGGGGGGGGAGAGTGGGGGAGAGGGAGAGGGACGGGACGAGGGGTGGAAGGGGAGGGGGATTACAATGTTCAAGGCACAAAATCAATCCAAAAAAATACTGAAGAGAGAAAAAAAAAAAGTTTACGGTTACATTTCGAGCGAATTTACGGATTGTCACGAATCTCCAAACATTTAAAGATATACCAAGCTAGTTGCCTTATCTTAACTTCGCTCTGAGTTGACATTAACTGAGAAAACTGTCTCCATTCATTACAGGGCGCTATGTTCCTCATATGTACATGTCTAATACTATCGTATTGTTTACAACGAAACAAAAAATGTGTTTCGTTCTCGATTTCACCAGGACAGAAAGGGCAGAAGTTATCAACAGTCACATCAGGTCTTACATATCTATTACTATGTACTTTCAAAGAAGTAATGCCCAGTCGGAATCTCTAATTAAAGCGTCTCTGAAACATTTCTGTTTAATACAACCCAAATATACTTCAGGGGACAGGTCAGATTTGAAGTCTCTGTAGAGTGCGTAACGATCACTGGTGGTCAGATTGTGTTCCCAATCTTGACAATTCATATCAAGGAGTCTCTGTTTAAAGACACTACAAAATTGATTCACATCACCACTCCCCCTGAGCAAGCCATACAAATCCGAAACCAGTTCTGTTCAGTAAAAACCTCAATTCTGATACCCAGTTCCGTTTACCGTTTTCGTCTAAATTCATAAGCATCCTGTAGGCCTGCTTTGGTAAGCGCTTGTCGTTCATATTTAACAAACTGAACCAGAATTTCAAAGCTTTCATAAAACCATTAATAATGAGGGGGTGTCTGCCGAGCTCACCGTAAACCATTAGGTTAGGTGTACGGAGGGCCACGTTAAGGAATCTTTTACAAGCAAACAAAATGATTTTTTTCGGTTGGGTCATCCTTTATCAAGATACTCCAAATCTCAGCAGTGTAAGACAAAACCGGTTGAATCATGGTATCAAAATTTTAAAGAAAGTATTTCTTGTCATTTGATTGAGAGAGCTGTGAGCTTTCAGAACCTCAAAAAGGGACTTTTTACCTTTGACTGCGAGTTGTTTTACACTGCTACACATATTCATAGAAGTGGTAAAGGTAAAGCCTAAATACACATAACTATTTACAACTTCAACGTTAGTACCGTTGATAAACCATTTCTCATGTCTTCCCAGATACCCTCCCTTCCTGAAAACCATGATCTTGCTTTTGTCAATATTTACAGTTAATCCGAGATTGGTGCACATGTTACTTACACAATCAAGCTGGCGCTGTAAGCCACTAGGCGAGCATGACAGTAATGCTAAGTCATCGGCAAACAGTAAAATGAAAAGTTCAACAAAATCTGGTAGTAGCTGGATGCCATGTTTGCCAAATTCAGTAACATATTCGGCAAGCTCATTTATGATTATAGCAAAAAGAGTTGGACTAAGGACACAACCTTGGCGCGCAAGCCTGGGGGCATTCAAAAGCTTCGGTGAGCTCATTATCAACTCTAACACACGTGCAACCACTTTGCAATAAATTGCCTGATTGCATTCAAAAATTTGGATGATACACCTGCCTTGTATAGTGACCCTAGCAGAATGTCACGCTTGATTGTATCAAACGCTTTTCGTAGATCGATAAAAGCGACATAAAGCTTACCACCTTGTCTAGACAAGTACTTCTGCGTTACAGCATACAACGTAAATACGTGATCCGAGGTCGAATAACCCCGTCTCTAAAACCTGCCTGTGTTTCTCCGATTTTCCATTCGTTTCTAGCCAGCTGTACAGTCTTTTATTGAGAATAGAAGTGTAGCATTTGCCAAGTAAGCTCAGAAGCGATATCCCTCTATATATTGTCAGTGACACGAGGATTACCTTTTTTTAAAAAATGGGGACAATTACAGCACTTGACCACATTTCAGGATACTGTCCTTCATCAAAAATAGCGTTGAAATATTCGGTCGAAAAGTGAACAACGTGGTTTCCTGCCGCTTTTAACATTTCAGCTAAAACTTCATCTTCGCCACTTGACTTACCGTTTTTTTAAGAGTATATAGCTCTTTGTACCTCCTCAATGGAGATTTTGTTGTCTAGTGAGTCAATCCGTACGTTGGCATTTATAGGTAACAGATTAGAGTTGCTCACTTGGCTAGCTAGATTAGACTCAAACACTTTCATAAAATGGTTCTGCCATTCTTTCAGCGAGATGCTATTTGGGGCGGTCTGCTTTCTAGATAGACCAGTGCATGCCTTTAACTCTTTTCCAAAACATTTTAGGATTGTGCAAGGTATTCGCGAGAAAGCAGGGTTTTGTCCGCCTTAAATCGTTTACATTTATGTTCCAAAAGTGATTTGTACTCTTTACGTGCCTTAACGTATGTATGCCTGTCACCTGTGTCACGTGTGCGCTTAAAAGTACGAAGTTTTGATCTGGTTTCCTTACGAGTACAAAAGCAGTCCTTATCAAACCAAGTCTCCTTGTGAAGGGACCCCGCCTAGTTTAACTTTCTTTCTCATACAAACGCTTGAACTGGTCAAAACAGTCAACAAAAACCTGAAGCGCCAAGTTTACATCCACATTAATCAAAGTAACAGCACTATTCAATCTTGCTTGGATATCAACGCTAAGAAAGCATCTGAGGAACGTATCGTTTTCCCTCCATGTTCCACACATACTTGTCAACCCACTGAGCACTGGCGCAGCGATCACTTCTCGAGGTAGATGGCAATGACACTTTAAGAATCAGAGACACGGGCAAGTGATCGGATTCTACACAAACAGTTTCAACTGTCAATGAATCTAGAACATTTTCATTACATAAATCATTAGACAATACAAAATAGTCAATTGTACTTGATCCTGTTGAAGACACATAAGTGAAACTGTCGTCAAAAAACAAAAAAAACGGTTAGCACCATTAAGAATTGAACATTGCATGACGTCACATATGCTAAGCAATTGCAAACCAAAATGATTGAATTCAAGATCTTGTGAAGTTCTTTCTAGATAGACATTTTCAACACCACTCGTCGTCCAGTTTGAGTTTAGTTCACGGCTGTTGCCTTCACCTGTTCGGGCATTAGAATCGCCACACAACAAAACATAGAAATCTGATCTTTTCTCCAGCAGCACTGCTAAACAGTGTTCGATTAAATCAATACCAATGCCCATATCAGAGTGGGCGTATGCTGGAGAGTCCCGAGGAGGAATATAGTAGAAAATACAAATACACATAACTGGTTTATCAGCAGTAAAAAATTTGCTGACATTTCTAACACAACAAAATTGTCTAGGTTCACATTGATGGGTTTGAAATAATTAGCGAAACCGTTGCGTACCAGAACCATCACTCCTCCACTTTTCCTACCTTGTCTACTAAGTTTCTTTGCCGGAGCTGGAGCTGAAACAACACAAAATCTTTCATAACATTCATTTCAAAACTTTCATCTACAAAGGTTTCGGTCAAGCATATTATATCAGCAGAGTTCAAAAAGCTGGTAAATTCGTGGTTACTTAATTTATTTGCTATTCCCCCCCACATTATAATTCAATAACTTAAAAGGAGTAGGTGCACTACGGACATGTGACTGTGAACGTGTGTGTGTGTCGTCAACACTGGGCTGGCCATCCCGTCAGGCATCAAGGGTGACAGATGCCCGCGGAGACTGGAAACGTAGTTGTTGCTGTCTGAATTTGCCACGCGTGACCGCACCCTGCAAGCGGACAGGGTCCGCTCGTCACAGGAACTCGGTAGCTGACCCCTCGCTCTAGGGAGCTTCTCTGCGTCTTCAAGCTGTCTGGTGCCACAGGGGTGGTCACGCGTGACAACCTCTGCACCGGCACAGTGCAGAGTATCGGCGACGGTGCCTCTGCCTGGCCCCACATCAGTGGTGATTTGGTCAGCACACTGTTGCAGTTGACGGCTGCCACCACCGCCGACCTCGAGAGGCCCTCGAGCAGTAGCAGCTGCGCTGATTGAAGCTGGCTGAAGATCAGGGAAGTCGCCGCTGCGTGTCGTAACGCTGGTAGAGTTGTCATGGTCTGATCGATGAGGTGGGGGTGTACCGGTGACCGCGGAGTCACCCTGAGAGGGGGGCAGGCTCTTAATGTCATCGACGGCCTGCAGTCCAGAGTTGCTGTAGAACTCACGGATGAGTTCCGTCTCCTTCTGCATGTTCCAGTCCCAATCTCCGTCGTACTTGTCCTTGAGGAAGGCTGCCAGACACACTCCCCAATGGCCCCAGGTTCTGCGATATCTTGTACGGATTCCGCTTCGGAGTAGCTGGATCTAGGGCGTGGTTGTGGATCAACAACCCCAGCAGCAATGATCTTGCCTCGTCTTAGGTAGCCACGTTGGTTTTTCTCCCACAAAGACTTCAGCTGGTCGCGTTGCTGTGGAGTATAGTCAGGCCCAATCTTAACCCCATCTTTCTCCATCCTTTTTCTTGCCTCTTTGTTCTTCATCACCCTCATCGTGTGACTAAATCTTCGGAAGCGGACGATGACGGGTCTACAGCGGGAACCACTTGGTCTGCCAACACGGTAAGCTTCGTCAACGTCATCAATCTTGAAACAAGGGGAGTCAAAGAGATTGTTCAAGGTCAGGACCGCTAAAGAAACCAGCGAATCAAGAGATTCCGTGTTATCTTCTTTGATGCCAGCAGAGATGAGGAGAAGGAGGAGGATGCGTGTTGTTAAAAAAAAAAACTCAAAGCGCTTCCAATATCGGACCAACATCTTGGGAAACAACCACCACGAGCGCTAGAGCCAGTCGTGCCTC
>JADBJO010000696.1:549041-551541 GCA_016801955.1 Conus betulinus | reverse complement strand
GCCGCAGCCTGCACTAGTGTGAGTTGCTCTTGTCTGTGGGTGAACTTATATTCCTGGTGTTCTAGCTAGTCAGGTTGGATTTGTATGTATGCGTGTGTACTACTACTACTGCTACTCCTGCTACTGCTACTGCTGCTGCTGCTACTACTAAAGCTGATGCGGCTGCTGTTCTACTACTACTACTACTGCTACTGCTGCTACTGCTGCTGCTGCTGCTGCTGCTGCTGCTGCTGCTGCTGCAGCAACTGCTGCTTATTCAATACAGTCGGAACACAGCAGCAGTTCTTAGACAGTTAACAGATCAATCCCGTCGTGATATGACCATTCACCAATGGAGATATTTAGAGCTGATGACTCGGAAACCACTGTCCAGTCTGCGGGAAAATAGTTTGATGGCAGAGCAAGTGAGTGAGTGATGTCAACCGTTCATTTAGCCTTTGCTGCTCAGAGACACCGAGAATCAGGTCATTGAACGAGTCGGATTCGCTTGTGTTGTTGTTTGTTGTGGTGGTGGTGGTGGTGGTGGGGGTGGTGGTGTTGGTGTTGTTGTTGTTGTTATTGTTATTGTGTTATTGTTGTTATTGTTCTTGATCTTGTTCTTGTTGTTGTTCTTGTTGCTGTTGCTGTGTTGTTTTTTGTTCTTGTTCTTGTTCTTGTTGATGATGATGATGATGATAATGACGATGATGATGATGATGATGATGGTGGGTGGTGGTGGTGGTGGTGGTGGTGGTGGTGGTTATATCGTCTCAGCCGACCTCATGAGGGGAGGGAGATTGGGAAACACACGAATACCTTGCCATCGATATGAACAAATATGCAGGCCTTTTCATATCGTTTACTATAGCAGCTCTTCTTTATTACTTTTTTTTTTGGACGGGGACGTGCGTGGAGATGGATGGTGGGGCGTGTGGGGTGGGGGTATAATTAGTTTTAAGGACAGCAACTTGACGCGATTTCTTATTGTGTGTCACATGAAATAATTCATATTACTTTCATGATAATAACGCAGTTGTGTTCTTAGCACAGTTTGAATTTTTGATTGTTGCTTAGGTCATCATTTTGTGCATTTTCTTGTTTTGAATGTTTGACTATGTCAAACTCCCCTTCATATAGGGGCTATGGTTGTACATATATGAAAAAAACAAATGTTCATTTTTCTCTAATTTTCATGATGTCCCATTTCTGTTACGTTGCATCTCTCCTCTCTCTCTCTCTCCCCTCCACTCTTTCTCTCTCTCTCTCTCCTCTCTCTCATCTCTCACGTCTCTCTTTTCTCTCTCGACTTCTCTCTCTCTCTCTCTTCCCGTCTTGTTTGCTTATTGGCAATAACAACACTGTGTCAGTTGTCGGTGTCAGTCGCTCTCTCTCAAACCACTCTCTCTCCCACTCTCCTCTCATCTCTCATCTGATCTCTCTCTCTTCTCTCTCTCCTCTCTCGTGCTCTCTCTCTCTCTCCTTGTGTGTGTGGACTTTGTTACCTCTCATCATGCCGTGGACTGTACAATCATTTAAAATGACTAAGAACCGGTCTTACTAGACACTCTATACATTTCCACAGAAACCTCATACAGTTAAAATCTTAAAACCTGTTTATCATCACTTCGCCCAAAATGTCGTGGGACAAACGAATCTGGAAACAATATACGATGCGTTTAGACCTCTTAGGTCTTCCTCAAGCAAGATAAACAACACTCGGGGACAACGATGAAGATGAAGCAATTACGTATCTTGAAATTCAAACAGCCATCTTGCGCAGAATTTGACCAGGATAATGATTGCTAGTTTTTTTTTTATTTTCGTTGTCCTGAGTGTTGTTTATCTTCCTTGGAGAAGACCTAAGAGATCGAAACACACAAGTGGTCGATGACGACACTACACTACACTATACTACGCTACACTACACTACACTACACTACACTACACTACACTACACTACACTACACTACACTACACTACACTACATTGCAGTGCACTACACTACACTACACTACACGACACGACACTACACCACACTACACTGCTCTACAATACACTACACTGCATTAGACTACACAACTCTCTTTCTATTTACTACACGACAATGCAATTCGGCACTGCTCATTGCAAAAACAACAACAACAACAACAACAAAACCCATATGATCTAAAATAAATGGGGGGAAAACGTTCACTGTTGAGAACATGATAGACATCGTTTTCTTCTTCACAGAATACGCCGCCAAATCTACCCATGGGTCTCAGTTGAGAGGGGCCATCTTTTCAGGGCTGTACCGTTTCTTCCATGAGCAAATTTATCACAAGAAGATCTCGCCTAACAAATCATCCAAAGTAAAGTGCTATTTCCGTGACAGCTTACCACAGATCCTCCCCTATCGTCCCCAGACATCGTCAAACAGACTGTTCACGGCTCATCAAAATGCGTAAATCTTTTCTTGGTGATGTCAGACTTTAATGCGATGGCTATCGTTCTCCCATTCCAGATCATTTCCCTTAGGGAC
>JADBJO010000696.1:534041-544041 GCA_016801955.1 Conus betulinus | reverse complement strand
AAAATGTGTAGGTATGTACATGATGGGTCAAGGATGATGCCCAATGTTTTGTTTTACCGTTATAGCCGTTACTAACGGCTACAACGGCCCATAACGGTTTTTTTCTTCTGAACGGAATTCTCAGACAGTACTTGGTCGATCTTTATGAAAATTTGTAGGTATGTTCATTATGGATCACAGATGATGGCCGATGTTTACCAGAATAGCCATAGCCGTTACTAACGGTTACAACGGCCCCAAACGGGTTTTTTCTCTTTATCTTTGGAGTATCTCACGCGTATTCAAGATAAACTGGAGTACGTTTTTATATGCTTTGCATCTTGTTCTTTTTTTGAAGTGGAAAAAACCTCTTTTTTTTCAGACTGGTGGATTATACCACATTTGCGTCGCTGGTGTAAAGCAAAGGTAATGTTTTGAACCACCTATTTGTTTTCTATTTCTATGGACATCTTTCCCATGGACATTTTCAAGGTCTTTCATAGGCGTACCTTTCCCGCTGATAGAGTTGTTTACTCTGTTAATAGCGAACGAATTTCCTCTGTTACCTGAAAAATACCAAAAAAAAAAAAAAAAAAAAATTACAGCGGAAGCTAAAGATCAACACATATATCTGCCAGATTTCTGGAACTCTGTGCTCTGTGAATGACGACAGGAGACACGGATGTACTATGCTGTCTTTATGCGCGTTGAGTTGTATAACAAAAAAATGCGCTATATAAGTATTATACATTATTGTTATTATTACTATGCTGTCTTTATGCATATAAATAAAGGTGTATCAATAGCTGGTCATTTATTTTTCGACACTTCTTGGTTTTGCCTTACCCTGCAATAGCCGAGCTTACATGGAGAGAACAAAAAGCTTTGTTACACATAAGCACAACATACTGAGTGTCTTAAATAATGGTTCTCCTTATATATTGCTGAGAATCTATCATTCACTGATCCAACCTATTTTCAGGGATGAGGCAGACGTTCGGGTTTTTGGACATTTTTGTAAAGCTGTGCATCTGTTTGCCTCGATAAACTTTCTGAATTAAAAACCTAACTTTTTTTTTTCGTGATTCTGTATAATGCAAAGCGTCAAACAGATACTCATTTTATGTTTATTCAGTTTGAAGGTGCATCCTCTTTTGGTTGCCAGATGTGTAAGCAGGATGAGGAAAATGAACTGGCTGTCCATTACTTAAACATATTATAAAAGAAATATTTCATGGAAATAGTACGGACTGTCATGGATGTTCAGACATGTGTTTTACTGCTTGTCTTGAGAGAATTCAAGAGGTAAAGATTAATAATCTTGATTTGTGTAAGAATACTACATCAGAAAAAAAAGCATTTATTATCTTAGTTTTTATTTGTGTACCCCTGGAAACAGTTGTTTTTTTTGGTTTTATGTGTTGCTAAACAGACTTTAAATTTTAACGTTATCTAAAACATTCTTCAAATTGAGAGCTTTGTAACAAATATGCAAGTTCTGTACGAACACTATGGGTGCATTTCACATGTTGCCTTTTTGTCACGATATAGAACTCAAAAACCTCACACACAGACACACACAGACACACACAGACAACAGACAGACAGACACAACACACACACACACACACACACACACACACACACACACACACACACACACACACACACACACACAACACACACACACACCACACACAGAGAGAGAGAGAGAGAGAGGACGAGGAGAGAGAGAGAGAGAGAGAGAGAGTCATCTCTCCCTCTATCTCTCTCTCAACATTGATGCATGTCTCTGGTTATAGATAGATAGATCGATAGATATTGTGTGGGTGTTGGTGTGTGTGTGTTGTGTGTGTGTGTGTGTGTGTGTGGTGTGTGTGTGTGTGTGTTTCGGAGTGTGTGCGTGTTGTGTGTACGTGTGGTGCGTGCGTGCCTGCGTGCGTGCGTGCGTGCGTGTGCGTGCGTGCGTTGTGGCGTGTGTGTGTGTGTGTGTGTGGTGTGTGTGTGTGAAAGAGATTTTTTTTTTTTTATTTTACAAAGTGATTTGTCTATCTACTAGACAAATGCATAGATCGATACATACATACATACATACATACACATACATACATACATACATACATACATACATGAAGCGATGGACAGATAGATAGGTACACAGATACATAAATCGGTAGACAGATACAGAAATAAATAGATACGTAGACAGATAGGCACTGGTTGCACAGATTTTTGGTCAAAAAAAAAAAACATATGGGAATCAATTGATATTGGTGTACCTACACAATTTCAAATGGCTAACTGCTTATAATGGTGATGTTGTCCACGGCAAGATTAGTTCAACTATAAACTCGTTCAGTCATTAGAGGATGGTACGAAGGTGATTTAAACGCAAAGTATGTTATCGATTAAGAAGCTGCTAGTAGTTTCGTTTGTAACCACTCTCTCTCTCGCTCTCTCGCTCTATCTCTCTGTCTCTCTGTTTCTCTCTCTCTCTCTCTCTCTCCTGCTCTCTCTCTCTCTCTCTCTCTTCTCATGTGTTACCTGTTACAATTACTCACGCTGTTTTACTGATGGATTTGATGATGCCTACGATGATAGTTTGCAACTCCTACATTAAATTTCATACGCAAGTATTCGTCCTAGTTCAAAATTACGTTACTGGTGTTCGTATGGTAAATATACTTGCAAAGACTGTGTATATATTATACATCAAGTATCAGGATTTGAAATATAATCATTGAGAGATATATTGCATGGGTTTTTTGTTTTTTTTTTTGTTTAGTTTGTTTTTTTTTTTTTAAACAAACACATTTCTGTCGTCAATCATAGTGGCTGTTACGTCGAAAAAAAAAAAAGCTCAGTCCTGTCTAGCCGATACTCTCAAGACACAAAAAAAAAAAAAAATTAAATCATCTCAAAACTCTCTCTCTTTCTCCTTCTCTCTCATCTCTTCTCTCTCTCGTCTCTCTCTCTCATCTCTCTCTCTCTCTCTCTCTCTCTCTCTCTCTCTCTCTCTCTCTCTCTCGCTCTCTCTCTCTCTCTCTCAGGCTTATCCCTATCGTTCGCGTCTGTTTTCTATCTCATTCTCCATCGTCTGTAATGACCCAGTGAATGGCTTCTTGGAAGACCTATACTTGCTCATGAGATTCCAGAGGAAGAATGAAACTTTTTTTGTCTGAATTGTAGAGAATTTAAAAACAAGAATAGTATCTTTTGGTAAGACGTTTAATCTAAAAAACATGATCGAGATTGCTTAATTGACCGAATTAAAAAAAAACAACACCTGTCTCTTGTCTTTGTCCCACAGTCTTTGTCTCGACATGATCGATCTTTGCTTGCGCGCGCTCTCTGTCTCTTCACTTTTTCGGTCTCTGTCTCTCGCTCTGTCTCTGTCTTTCCTCTCCCTTCCTCCTCTCTCTCCTCTCTCTCTCTCTCTCCTCTTCTCTCTCTCTCTCTCTCTCTCTCTTCTCTCTTGCACACACACACACATACACACACAGACACATACACACACATACGCACGCGCGCACACACACACACACACATACGCACACACATACACACACACACACACACACACACACACCACACACATACACACACACACACACACACACACACACACACACACCACACCACACCACACACACACACACACACATACACACACACACACGCATAAAACCACACATACGCATACACACCACACACACACACACACACACACACACACACACACACACACACATAAAACACCACACACACACATACACACATACACACGCAACGCATGCACGCACGCACGCACGCACGCACGCGCACGCGCGCGCACGCACACAACGCACGCACGCACACATGCACGCACGCACGCACATTCTTTTTATCTTGGCCAAGTCATTACTTTGATGGAGGGATTGCTAGTGCGCATTTGTTTCCCCCCACTGACTGTTTTTGAAGAGAATAATGTTTTATGAGATCACAGCATTTTCCTGTTTAGACAGTTTTTCTTTCAGTGGTAGGTAACTCGAGATATGAGAGAGAGACAGACAGACAAACAGGCAGACAGACAGGCAGGCGAACAAAGAGTTGTAGGTAACTCAAGTGAGCGAGAGAGAGAGAGAGAGAGAGAGAGAGAGAGAGAGAGAGAGAGAGAGAGAGAGAGACAGACAGACAGACAGACAGACAGAACAGGCAGGCGCACAGAGAGTTGTAGGTAACTCAAGAGAGCGAGAGCGAGACAGACAGACAGAGAGAACAGACAGACAGACAGGCAGGAACAGACAGACAGACAGACAGACAGAATACCATTTCTTATAAAATTACACAATTGCCTAGTTTAGGGAAGAGACTATGTTTTTAGTGTTGAAAACTCGAGATTTGATCATGACTCACTGCAAATCCGATGAGATGATTAACATGTAAAACTCATCGGGTGTCAAAAGACATCTTGCAAAGTTATTGGGACTTACTTGAGACATCGATGGCAAAGTATTGTGAGTGCTCAAAGGACAGGTCTGGTGTAAACAGTGACCATAAGAAACACTAAGACCAAACGAATAGAAATAAAACAAAAACAAAACGAGACAGTTGGCTTATTAACACACGACAAATCTTTGTGTTGGGAGGACTGCTTGTTCTGTGTGCTCCTTACGCGTGTGTGTGTGTTGTGTGTGTGTGTGTGTGTGTGTGTGTGTGTGTGTGGTGTGTGTGTGTGTGTGTGTGTGTGTGTGTGTGTGTGTGTGTGCTGGGTGAAAAGGTCCTGCAAGCACCGTTAGTATCGAGTCGTGTTACTTTAATTGTTTCATTATGGCGACAACACTACTTTCTCCATATAAAACACCATTTCCAGTCCTCTTGGGGACGCCCTCTGAGGGGGAGTAGGGGGGGGGGGGGGGGGGGATGGCCTCTGTACAAACAGCTTCTAACCCTTCTAAATGTCCTGTGCTGATAACATCCTTTCTTCACTCTCTCTGACTGTACTTTTTCATGTGTGTCTTCTTTAGAATCGTCTACTGTTGTTTTTGTTGTTGTTGTTGTCATATCATTATTTTTTTTTTTGGCCTTGTGGACCATATTCCTACTCGCATTCTGGACGTTCCTTTACATGTTTTCTTTTTAATCGCAAACTAGATGAGGGTTTTTTTTTTTTTTCAATTCTGGGCAACGAGTTAGTTAGAAGTGTGCACCTTGACCAGGGAGGACACTCGCTGTCCATCCTGCAGAGTGTGTTTGTCCATCTGACACTTGATGGTGTGTGTGTGTGTGTGTGTGTGTGTGTGTGTGTGTGTGTGTGTGTGTGTGTGTGTGTGTGTGTGTGTGTGTGTGTGTGGTGTGCGCGTGAGAGAGTGCGTGAGAGAGAGAGAGAGAGAGTCTGTGTGTGTGTGTGTGTGTGTGTGTGTGTGTGTGTGTGTGTGTGTGTGTGTGTGTGTGTGTGTGTGTGTTATTTATTTTGTTTTAATAATCTGAGCCACCTGTGTATGACCGTTTGTGTGTAGGACTGACACACAGACAAACAGAGTGGAACACGGACGAACAGAGCGATTTTTTTTTTTTTTTTTTTGCTTTACTTTCTTTTTCCTGTTGATATACAGTGTGGTCCAGATTGCCTTGATACCCGGGCGTCCTCATGGCAATGTGTTTCTCAAACACCTTCACGATCAGCCAAAGTCCTGGGTCTACAGCTGACCGCTTAAATGACAACAAACCGACACGCTTTCTAGCCCACACGTAGATGTCTCATCGATGACGCAATTGAATTCAGCCCAAATATTAATCATTCTAAATTCAGTGTTTGTTTCCATTGTTTAAATCAGTGTATCTTCTTTTGCCATTCCACAATGACCTGCTCACCCCCTGCAAAGGCTCATTTCTAAGGAAATTTGGAAAATTAAGATTAAAAAAAAAATCCGCTGTTTGAAAAGAATTACAATGAAGGTTAAATTTAAGCTGAGAGTTAACACACACGCACACACCACCCACACCACACACACCACACACACACACACACACACACACATCACACACACACACCAACACACACGCACACACACAGATAGAGATAGGAGAGAGATAGAGGGAGAGTAGAGGAGAGAGATAGACAGAGAGAGAGAGAGACTAGAGAGACAGAGACCAGAGACAGATAGACAGAGAGCGAGACGGAGATACAGACCGACCGACAGACAGAGACAGAGCCGAGGACACAGACGAGAGAGAGACGGAGGAAGAGGATAGAGAGAGAGAGAGAAGAGAGAGAGAGATAGAGAGAGAGATGCTAACACATACAGATGAAACAAACGCGTGCGCGCGCGTTTAACCCATACACACACACGCACACGCGCACACACGCACGCGCACTCACGCACTCACACACATACACTATCTCTTCTATCTCTTCTTTCGAGTCTAAACTTAAACCCATCTATTTCTCATAATTAGTCCATGCTGTGTTGTGTGGTGTGTGTGGGTGGGGGGGGGGGGGGGGGGGGGATACAACCCAACTTATATTCCTCTGGTCCTTTCAAATGTAGTGGATGTGTATTACTCTATTACATTATATATGTTGTATGATTGAACTTTATAGGATTTAGCTTTTGTAGTGATACTTGAAAAAAAAATAAGTGAATGTCATTCTCGTAAGATTAGGATTTGTTAGTTACTGTAGTAATAGTATTTGTAGTCGGTGTAAGGTGTACTATTGTATATGAGAAGGGTGAATGTCGTAGTATGATTTTTGTAAAGCGTTTAGAGAAATTCGTTTGAATGCGTGCTATATAAGAAACCATTATTATTATTATATTATTATTGTATTACTAGTATTACTACATATTATTATTATGTATTATTATTATTATTATATATTATTATTAATCATTAAATGAACTTCATCCCTCAGTGATTATATTTCAAGAATTGATTGCACCATGTACAAATCCTCCACGGTCTTGGCAGGTTCTTTTGTTCTGCGAACGCCAGTGCCGCATCTTTAACGTTTCATGAATGTTGGCTCGTTAGGTTGAACATAGAAGTAGTACAACTAATGTCATAGGTATTATCAAATGCATATCAGTGATCAGCTTGTACCATTATAACGGGTGACATGTCATATGCAACACGAGTTCATGATCTCTCTCTCTCTCTCTCTCTCTTCTCTCTCTCTCATGTCATCTCTCTCCGTCTCTCTCTCCATCTCTCTCTCATCTCTCTCTCCTCCACTCCTCATCTCTCTCTCTTTCCAGCAGTCCTTCAGTGGTCCGAGCCACCTCTGGTTTCCCGCCCTTCCTCATTCTTTTCTCTTTTCTTTCTCTTCGTTCCCCCACCCCCACCCCCCACCCTCACTTTCGCTATCCCTTTTGTCTTTCTTCCTTTTGTCTTTCCTCTGATGGCCTGCTCCGGCCACTCATCAGGGGGGGCTCTATTGTGTTTTCTTCAACTAAGTGCTGTTGGGGTGTGGAGCTCTTTTTGTCTGTGCTTCGCATAGAGTGGTTGTTTTTCCCCTTCGGGCCAAGCCTTGTGCTCCAGTCAAGACAGAGCCATTCCGCAGGTGGACGGGAGGGTGCCGTCCGGAACAGAAATAACAGCAGTACACATTAGCAGAGCACAGAACGGCGGAGGTGATCGAAGAGACCGATTGATCCTTCTCCTAGGAGAAAAAAAAAAAAACGAGTGTAACAGAAAATTCGACCATCAGAATCCTTACTGATGGAATGAGAGAGAGAGAGAGAGAGAGGAGAGAGAGAAGAGAGAGAGAGAGAAGAGAGAAAGAGAGAGAGAGAGATAGAGGAGAGAGCAGAGATATTAATGTTTTGCTTTGTGTCTTGATAGTATTGAGACAGGACTGAGCTTTTTTTTTTTCGACTTAACAGCCAGTATGAATTGACGACATAATTTTTTGTTTGCTTTTTTTTTTTTTTTTCAAAAATGCCATGCACTCATCTCTCAATGATTATATTTCAAATCTTAATACTTGATGTATGATATGTACACAGTCTTTGCGAGTATATTTTACCATGCGAACACCAATAACGTTACTTAGAACTACAAAAAACGAATAATTTGCATATGAAATTTAGTGTAGGGGTTGCAAACTATCATTGTAGACATCATCAAATACATCATCAAATGCATCAGTAAACAACGTGTATAATTGTGACAGGTAACATGGCATATATGATACAAGATTGTTGAGTTTCTCTCCCTCTCTCTCTCTCTCTTCTCTCTCCAATCTCTCTCTCTCTCTCCTCTCTCAGTCTCTCTCTCGTCTTCTCTTCTCTTTCTCTCTCTCTCTCTCTTTCTCTCGTGCCCTCCCCTGCGCTCTTCTCTATCTCTGCTCTGTCCTCTCTGTCTGTCTGCGGCTCTGTCTCTCCATCTCCATCTCTTTGTCTTTGCCTATTTGCTCCTATCTCTTTCTCTCTATCTCTCTCTCTCCTCTCCCATCTCTCTATCATCTCCTCTCTCTCCTCTCTCTCTCCTAGTGCTCTCTATTTTTCTTCTCTCGGTTGTCTCTCTGTCTTTGGTTCTGGTCTCTGCCATCCTGTCCTCCGGCCATTGTTTGACAACTGTCTCTGCCTCTTTCTCTCTTCTCTCTCTCCCTCCTTCTCTTCTCCCAGTGCAGCCATTCTCTTTCCCTGTGGTCCCCTGATCCCTCCAGGGCTCTCCTTTCTACCCTGTCTACTTCCCTGCCCTTTGTCTCGGGCAACGGGTGCAACTCTCTACCGCTCGCTCTCTCCCTCTCCTCTCTCTCCTCTCATCTCTCATCTCCTCTCTCTCTCTCCTCCTTAGTCTCTCTCCTGTGTGGTGTGTTTGTGTGTGTGGTGTGGTGTGTGGTGTGTGTGTGTGTGTGTGTGTGGTGTGTGGTGTGTGTCTTGAATAAGTGCTGTTGGGTTGGATTTTCAGTCCCTGTGGGCCAAGCCTTTGTGCTCCAGGCCCGAACAGACCCCCGTCCGCAGGTGGATGAGGAGGGTGCCTCCAGAACAGAAACCACAGTAATTTAGCACAGAGAGAGGCGGTGCTGATTGGAGGAACTTGATAATCCTTCTTTAAAAAAAAATTTATGTGAAGAAAATTTGGCAATCAGAATCCTCTGGAGAGAGAGAGAGAGAGAGAGAGAGAAGAACGAGAGAGAGAGAGAGAGAGAGAGAGAGGAGAGAGAGATGGAAGACAGAGGCAGGCAGACAGACGGACAGACAGACAGGGACAGAGACTAAGAGACCTTCAGAAGCCTTCTGAGAGGAAAGAAGAGAAAAGACAAGGAGGAAGAAAAGAGACGAGAAGGACAAGAAGGAAGAGTGAGAGAGAGAGGCACGCGGAGAGAGGAGAGAGAGAGCGAGACTGAGAGAGAGAGAGGGAGAGAGAGAGAGAGAGACAGGGAACAGAGAGAGAGACGAGAGAGAGAACAGAGAGAGAGAGAGAGAGAGAGACAGGAAGACAGAGAGAGACAGAGAGACAGAGAGATGCTCTCACAAAGAGCTGTCAGCGATTTAGAACGACAAGAATTTGAAGTGTATGGGCAACTGACCGTAGCGGCTTCGCTTAGCGTTCTCACCTAGCGCAGCTGTTCCAACTGTGTGAAGGAGGTGGGAGATGCCGGGTAGATAATTGTCAGGTGGAAGTAGTCAGCCATGGTGAAGGAGGTGGGAGATGCGGGTAGATAATTGTCAGGTGGGAGTAGTCAGCCATGTGAAGGAGGTGGGAGATGCCGGGTAGATAATTGTCAGGTGGGAGTAGTCAGCCATGTGAAGGAGGTGGGAGATGCCGGGTAGATAATTGTCAGGTGGGAGTAGTCAGCCATGTGAAGGAGGTGGGGAGATGCCCGGGTAGATAATTGTCAGGTGGGAGTAGTCAGCATGTGAAGGAGGTGGGAGATGTGAAGGAGGTGGGAGATGTCGGGTAGGAGGTGGGAGAGATAATTGTCAGGTGGGAGTAGTCATGTGAAAGGTGACAAGGAGTCCGAGCTCTTCCTCTGTTGAGAGAAAAGGGAGACAAAAACGATCCACTTGGACCTCAGAGCACCAATATTGGG
>JADBJO010000696.1:521541-529041 GCA_016801955.1 Conus betulinus | reverse complement strand
AGAAGCAAAAGAAAATCATGAAAGAGCAAACAAGCTACATTTTCTTGTGAAAAGTAGAAAATATAAAAAGATAACCTCTTAAGACACAAGTGCTGAGGGCCAGTTCTTGGAATGAATCCGCAAGGGGGGACTAAATTACAATAAAAACAATAAATTCCTTGGATTTCCAAGGAATATTGATCTAACATACGCAGGACACCACCTACTAAGCCCCCTACTGACGACAATAATTGCTTAGTCACGGAGCCGGCGTGAGTGAGCTCTCCCTCCGGAGGGCGCCACCACGTCCGTCCAACGACAGCCCCCATGGACTCGCCGATACCGTGTGACCCCGACGGAACCAAACCAAGGCCACAGACGTGGAGAGAACATCGAAACTGAGGTCACCATGAGAGCAGGGGCATGAAGGGCCACAGAAGTTGAGACTTTCTTTTTTTATGCTGATCGATGAGAATGAGGATGATTGTGATGATGCTACGGATTTCCATTTCGGTCTGAGACTACATGACAGGGCTGTACTCTACGCTTCCTTTCATAATATATCCCGGCGTCAACCAGGCCCGAGAGATACAGACACCTGCAGTGTTGGTCAGGAAATTTGAGCAACACTCTCAGAAACGCATCCATTAAGTGGATGAAACTCGACTGTGTGGTCCCAGTCTTCCCAACTGAGTCCCGCAGCAAACTCAACTCTGGGTAGGAGCCGGTCGGGGCAGCGAAAAAACCCACATGACTTCTGATGGGATTTCGAACCCACGACCTCCCAGCCGGGAGTCCGCGAACGCTAACCACTTCGCCACGGCGGCTGGTCCAAGGAATAAATATAATAATAGTAAAAAAAAAAAAAAAAGTAAAACCACATACACCCACCACCACCCACCACCACCACCCACCACCACCACCACCACCACCACCGTAGAGCTGAACAAATATTTCAATCCTCGATGCGATGCTGACACAATCTAAAGCCCTCCTCCTTGTCCAGAGTTTGTCGCTGACAGTTACAGATGTCGCGAACAAAAAACGTATTGTCATTCACACGAGAAACAAACAAGCAAGCAAGCAAGCAATCAAACAAACCAACAAAGAAGAAACAAAAGGAGGGGGGAAAAAAGCAGAACAAAGCGAAGTGAAAAACCGCCCCTTTCAGAGGTTCCAGACGTCATGCCGGTTGAACAGCTCTTGTTCATGCTGGGGAGAGGAGGAGAGAGAGAGAGAGAGAGAGAGAGAGAGAAGAGAGAGAGAGAGAGGAGAGAGAGAGAGAGAGGAGAGAGAGAGAGAGAGAGAGAGAGAGAATGAGATTGAGCAGCAGCAAAATCGAACGCCATCTTGAAACTGACACTTTGGGCTCTGTGCATTTCATGCAATCCCGATTTTTCTTCTGTCTTTGACTGAGTTTTCTCAATTGAAAAAAAAAAAAGTCCTGGGCTGTGCTTGCACTTTGACAAGAGCATCATATCTGAAATAGCAAGTTAGACAAATTCGTTGAAGAGATGATATATTTTTTTTTCTTTTTTGGTTCAGCTCTCCCATCCAGTTTCGTGATTTAGTTATATATTTCTTTATTACTACAGAATAAATGTTTATATGTATGTAATTGTCCACGTGTCTCTGAATAACAAAATTGCAACGTTAACTCATTCGGCAAATCTTGTATGCACGTACGGACAGCCCAATCATCAACGATGATTGTGTCCTTCGGTACATTTGTAGAAACTCGCCAAAGGAACCAATTTTGGAGGCCGCATTAGAGATGCTTTCATCTTACCAGCTATCAGACGGATACTCAAAACCAGAAGTTATTTTACGATAACATGATTTATCATCATGTAATTTAGCCTCGCTTATCATAACACGAACGCCCTCAGCGCCTGTGAACTCAATAAAGAAGGGTGAAATGAGGGGAGATCACCTACACAGCGTGCGTGTGTGCGTGCATGCGTACGTGCGTACGGTGTGTGTGTGGTGTGTGTGTGTGTGTGTGTGTGTGTGTGTGTGTGGGTGTGTGTGTGTGTGTGTGCGCGCGCGTCTCTCTCCTCCTCTCTCTCTCTCTCTCTCTCTCCTCTCTCTCAAAGTCAAAGTCAAAATTTTATTTAGAGACGGAGCACAGAGCTCAGAACACTTGGCTGTATTTCACTTACGAGTGCAAGGATTTTATCATACTTGCACTCTAATGCTCAGTACTGATTTCTTCCACACAACCCTCTCTTATTTGTTGAGAATCTTTGTCATATCATTAATGTAATGATGGAGGAATTGTTTGCCTGCATGTGTTTCCCCCTCCCCTCTAGTAAATTTGTATATCTCTACCTACCAACCAACCTACCTACCTACCTACCTACCTATGTACCTACCTACTTATCTATCTATCTGTCTGTCTGTCTGTGCATCTGTCTGTCTGTCTGTCTCTCTGTCTGTCTCTGGATAAATCGAAAAAAAAAAAACATGAGAAGACAGTGAGAACAGTTAGCACAAGCTTTAGACAATAAAATAAAAATTTGCAATACAGATACAGCACCGACAGACGCATAGGGAGTCGAACGCACTGTGTTCCCCAACATATCTATCCTCTCGTCTTACCTTTTGAACCCCAGCCCGCCTCCACCATCTCTCCCCTCACACTCACGCACAAAATGCATGCGCGCGTGCACGAACTTGGACAAGGGCATTCTGATACAAATACATAATACACTCAAGACTGTAGAGGAGGAGGAGCGAAAGGGTTGTTAAGATGTGAATAAATATATTTTCAGATCAGAGCTGAGATCTCACAAAGACGTGGAATGTCTTGGGGAGAGATATATGGTTTGCTCCAGACAGAGGGACATCGAAAGCAGAAGGAATGCTCTCTCTCATTTTTTTTTCTTTTGATAGAGGGAATCCTGAGAACTCATGTGTCAGCAGAAGAGGGCGTTTATCGTCGGAGAGAATGTCAAGAGCAAGAAGACCTGACAGATATTGAGGACCCAGCGAAGCAACAAAATTAAAGCACGAAGAGACAATACAACTGTCCTCTTTATGGGAAGGAAATCAGTGAAGTGCGTGAAGAAGAGCGAGCATGTCTTCGGTTTTGTACGGCGCGGTTTTGAACCATTTGCATTCTGTCAAGGGTTTGAACCATTTGCATTCTGTCAAGGGTTCTGAACCACTTGCATTCTGTCAAGAAAACATTCTGATCTGTCAGAGAGAGAGAGAGAGCGATGCAACTATCAAGTCGGGAATGGACAGAGGACGAGATAAGCTTTTTGGTGAAATCTTCCGAAAGAGGGTGACGGGCAGAGCTAATTGCTGGAAGTTCTGCAGAGGATAGCCCAGTGATGCTGAAAGGTAAGAATCTGGTCAGGAAGGGCGTTTTAAATTTGTGTCTTCATCTGTCTGTGGGCAAGGTGGTTGGGTCTGTGGGGTGTGCTCGACAGCTGGAGGGTGGTGTTTTTTCGCCGGTGGGTTCTGCAGTCGTGAAATATGGGCTGGTACACCCATGGGGGGTGCTACTTTAAGGCTGTTATGAGTTGCATCCTGTAGTCTGTTTACCTCTGTTCAGGAGCAGTTTACGTCCCTTGATATCTTAATGGAGTGTCATGCGCGTGTCTGCTTTACCTCTGTTCAGGAGCAGTTACGTCCCTTGATATCTTTAATGGAGTGTCATGCGCGTGCCTGTACCCATCGTCAACACAGCGCAGGCCTCCAAGGGGGGTACAGGACTGCTCTAAAGGCAGGTGAAGACAGTGCATGCATCTCTGGGTCCTCCCCAGCACCTTCGGGTGCTTCTTTTTCTTTTCTAAGAGTCTGGTCAAGAAGGGCGTTAAATTTGCGCACAAATGTGGAAAAATATCAGGGAAATGTTAAGGAGCGACATGTAAAAACTTACAATGTAGAGCAAGTATCATTTCAGTTTTATCTTCGTTGAGGTCTTTTGTATTGTGTCGTCCATTTACAAGCACTAGAGACATAGGCTCAGACCAACAGAATGTAGTTGAATAGCTGAGGTAAGCTTCTGTAAATATATAATTAACTGAGGTCAGAACAGCTGTGAATAATAGCCAGCATGTTGAGGACAACGCTAACGAGGCGCTGGATGTAAAGAACAAAGAAGACAAAATCAAGACGAGACCCTGAGGGACATCTTACGTCAGAGGGGTTTTATTAGAGGGGAGTCCACTGGCCCCCAAACGAAATGTTATCTGAACGCAAAAGGAATTATTAAGTCGTTTATCACTCATCTCCTCTGCTTGTTCTAGTCCAAAACAGCTTCTTTTAAATAGGAAGCTGTATGTATCAGCATGAAATTTGAAAAGAAAAAGATTCCAGATCAAGATAATCCCAACAATTATTCTTGAGGAAAAATTGCCCTCAGGAACAAATAAAAGTACTAAGAATAATGTGATGCTAAGTGCTCGAGACGTAATGTCGTTAATGTCGTTTATACATAGTTAGCATGGTGAAGAGCATGTGGATGTTTGCAGTCTCGTCCCTTTTGTTATTTGTTAACGAGCGTACACAAGATGTAATCAGTACTGGAATGCATATTACCCCACTAAATCATCCATCAGTCGATTCCAAATTCCAAGGATGGTGCTCGGTACTTATCGTTGGAATTTATTAGTCAATTATAATTTAGTCCCTTGCGGATTCATTCCAAGAACTGGCCCTCAGCACTTGTGTCTTAAGAGGTTATCTTTTTATATTTTCTACTTTTCACTAGAAAATGTAGCATGTTTTGCTCTTTCATGATTTTCTTTTGCTTCTTGGGTGGCACCTTTGGTTGGTTTTTTGAAAACTCAACAAACATAATATATATATATATATATATATATATATATATATATATATATATATATATATATATCAAAAATACCACTAAAATGCCTAATAAAATTCTTAAAAGTGCTCAACCCCTTGGAGAGCAACATCTATTAAAAATAGGATGGTAAAGGAAGTTTGAAAATCAACAGGTCTGTTTCGAGCGCTCGCTCTCCTCTCCTCCTGAGGAGAGCGAGCGCTCGAAACAGACCTGTTGATTTTCAAACTTCCTTTTACCATCCTATTTTTAATATAAGGAATGAGGAACAGTCAAAAAGGGAAAGTCTGCTCTTGAGTCGGTCGACACGTTGGACTATAATGTTGACCTGTTCATTATTCTTAAATGAAGAAAAATGAAATGCTATGGACATGTTTCAAGAAATCTGAGAAAAAAAATGAAACAAAATTAAACTCAAGAAAAACACAAAAACACCGTTTTTTTTCAGCGCAAGCTTTCGAGCCACTGTTCTTCTTCAGGCCGCGTGACAACAAAAGATGCAACAAAACGTGAACCAACCAACCAAACTACAAACAAATGCATCAATGAATGAATAAATTAATAGGTAAGTAAATAAAAGAATAAATAAATAGATACATGAATAAGTAATTGCAAAGATGGAAAAATGATAGTAAATAGATACACGAATAAATAAAAAGAAAACATACAAAAGATGTCCTGCATTAACCAGTGCCAAAAGGACGAAGTAGAGGCGAGCAGAAAAAACAAAACAAAAAAAAGAGAGAGAGAAAAGGTGGGATCGGAAGACAATGGCAGAGAGCTGACAGAACTGTCCTTTGCTTGCTCTCAGAGAAACACAACGCCCCACGACGACTGGACAGATAACTGTCATTCTTGCGTGTTGCCTCATCAATCTCCCATCTCCATCCAGCCCCCCCCCCCCCCCCCCCCGACCCACCCTGCTCCTAACCGGAGTTCTGATATAACAAAGAAAAGCAAGACAGTACTGTAGACCAAAAGAAAGTGTCAAGTCCAGCAGTGATAACAACAAAACTGAAGACTCCTCTTCCCCACGATCATTCTTCAATTGAATACAGCAACTTCCCGCACTGATGCTGATGTGCAAGAATTCTCCTGCCACAGTTACCCCCCTCACCCTCACCCTCCCTGTCTCCCCTTAAACCCAACACCCGTCTCCACCATCTGTTTTCTCCGGGCCAGAACGACCGCCTAAGATCTTCATTTCAGCGACATGCCTACAGCAGATATCACGTTGTCCTATTTCCGGTTTGGCAAGAACGCAGGTTGGACTCGCCAGTTTGGACTGGGTATAAAGGTTGTAATTCGTGTGACTGTCGCTGGTCTACAGCCTGAAGGTGGTAAGCTGCTGTGGTCTTGGTAGCAGGTGACTCGGTACGAGTCGGACGCGCTGTCACGTGGCTGTTTGCACAACCATTTCCTGCATTGCTCGGTCCCTGATGACTGCTTGGTTTCCTGACAAGTTGCCCTTGCCAGAGCATCTGCTTCTGTGTGACTGGGTTGTCTTCTGAAAGGGAGATAAGAGCGGAGAGAGGTTATTTAGTTCTTTACTGTTCGAAGTCTTCAGGGCTGGAAAGGTAGAGAGAATAAGAAATAGATCCACATTGGAGTCTTGAATAACTGGGGAGCTTAGGCGTCGGCGAAGAAGGGGAATGTACAAGGAAAGATCGATCTGCATTAAAATACAACCTATCGATTTTTCTTCCACCACCCCCTCCCTGGATTTCCTTTATCCACCTACATCCTTTATCCTTCCTCCGCCCCCTTCTATTTTCTCTCTCTCTCTCTCTCTCTCTCTCTCACACACACACACACACACACACACACACACACACACACACACACACACACACACATGGACGCGCGGATGTATGCATGCATGCACGCATGGTACACACACACACACACACACACACACACACACACACACCACACACACACACACACACACACCACACACACTTTAAAAAGGTAGGAATGAGTAAAATACGAATGGCCGGTGTGCAGCCGGCATAGAACTGTTTCTTCTTTGCGACCACCAAACGTAGATGAGAGGATCTCCTTTATGTTTTGTTATCCGTCTGTGTATTCCAATCCTCCTGCCAGAGGTCTCTGACATAATCATTAAGTTTTGGTTTCAGATCCGAGCAGGGGATATATATATATATATATATATATATATATATATATATATATATCCCCTGAGGATATCAGGATCCTGAGGAGAGCGAGCGCTCAAACAGACCTGTTGATTTTAAAACTTCCTTTTACCATCCTATTTTTATATATATATATATATATATATATATATATATATATATAGAGAGAGAGAGAGAGAGAGAGAGAGAGAGAGAGAGAGAGAGAGAGAGAAGAGAGAGAGAGAGAGAGAGAGAGAGAGAGAGAGAGAGAGAGAGAATCTATGAAGAGGGACTTTTTAACAGTATTTTTTATTATATATATATATATATATATATATATATATTAGACAATTTTCCTCTTGTGGCTTCTTGGCCAGGCGATCAGCCATTTCATTCCCTCCGATGCCAACATGACCGGGAACCCAAGCCAGAACAATGATGTAACCCTCCACTTTCAACCTAGTAAAAAGTTTTGAAAAAAAAAAAAAAAGTGGAGAAGTTCGGGATGATGGAGGTTGCGGCCAGCTATAGCCTCCAAAGCTGACAGCGAATCCGACAGAACCA
>JADBJO010000696.1:514041-516541 GCA_016801955.1 Conus betulinus | reverse complement strand
ACGCGTTCACGCCATGTCAGGATACTCAAGCTCAATACCGCTGGCTGTGTGTCCACGATGGTCTTGCGATCGTTGAAATAACTTAAGGAAACTTTGGTGATTTTGACATGTTCTTCTATGCCCTTTTTTCCTTACCTTTTTTTTTCTGGAGATCTTTTTGTCGTGTGCATGCGTTATAAATGTTATACAGTGGTATCCACATCTACCCACTGTCTATACTTTTACTGCTTTGAGTACAGAAAAGCCCCTGGGCACTTTCATGTTCATGGTTTAGAAAGTCGTTTTGCCGTACTATTTCAAGCAGGCGATTTACACACGTGCGTAGATATGGACGTTGCCCTGTCCTAAAAATTATACATTCATGTTCGTGTGCGTGTTTTTTCTGTTATATCGATTGCGCTTGTTCAAATTCCTGATACAAGTTTCAGATATCTTGCCCTGTTTACCTTTATCGTTCAAAAATGTGGTTTCACTTCGCTGTCCCCCCCCCCCCTCTCTCTCTTTCTCTCTGTGTGTGTGTGTGTGTGTGTGTGTGTGTGTGTGTGTGTGTGTGTGTGTGTGTGTGTGTGTGTGTGTGTCTGTCTGTCTGTCTGTCTCTCTGTTTCTATAAGTCTGTCTGTCTCTCTGTCTGTCTCTCTCTTTCTCTTCGTGTCTATCTGTCTGTCTGTCCATCTGTCTGCCTGTCTGTCTGTCCGTCTGTCTGTCTGTCTGTCTGTCTGTCTGTCTGTTTCTGTAAGTCCGTATGTCTGTCTGTCCGTCCGTCTCTGTCTCTCTGTCACTCTCTCTGTCTCTCCGTGTGTCTGTTTCTCTGTCTCCTTTCTGTCTCTGTCTGTCTCTCTCACACTCTCTATCTCTCTGTCTCTGTCTCGGTCTCTCTCGGTCTCTCTCTCTCTCTCTCTCTCTCTCTCTCTCTCTCTCTCTCTCTCTCGCTCGCTCGCTCGCTCGCTCGCTCGCTGTCTTTGTGCCAGAAACGGAACACTTCTTCTTCAACACTTTTTCTACCCAGTTCCGCCGCTCATTTCAACCCGGACGCATTAGCAGTCTGGCAGTCAGACAAAGAAAATGACAACCGCCCAGACAAACAGACAGTCAGCCAGACAGACAGACAGACAGACCGACAATTGTCCAAGTAACCCGACATTGAAATGGATAAATTAGCAGTCATATAGATAAATCGATAATCCTCCTAAAACAGCCAATACTCATCAAGAAAATTAGACAACTCTACAAACTATGACAATCATCCACACAAACCGACAATCATGCAGACAAATCGCTAGATCCCGACAATCGTGCAGACAAATCGCCAGACCCCTAACCAAATCGACAAAATGGCAAAGATCTTTCAAACCAAAGGGCAATCTTTCTGTAAGATCGACAATCATCCAGACAATTCGTCCGTCATGCATAGAAATCAACAACGCTCCATACTAACAATCTTTCCAGTGAATGGTCAATCATTCAGAAATATCAACAATCATAAAAAAACCGACACTCATCCTGACAAACCGAATGCCATCCAGACAAGACAACAGACAATCATCCGATGCAAATCGACAATTATGCAAACAAACTGAGAATCATCCAGACAAACCACCAGTCGTCCAAACAAACCACCAGCCAGTCTGATAGACAGACTGACAATCATCCAACCAGGCCATTACCCATCCAGGCAAGCCATCAACAGTCTAAATAAAAACAGTCTGTCTGACAGGCAAAACCACTATTATCCAAACGAAACCAGTAATTATCCAAACAAATCGGCAATCATCCAAAACAAACCCACGATTGTGTCCAAAACAACAATCATCCAGACAAAGTGACCCTTCTTCAAACAAGCAAAAAATCATTCACCAAACAAATGATTGATTGAGCAATAGATTGATTGACTGCTTGACTTATCTGTTTATTCATTAACCTATTTTTCAGCTTATAGAAAATCGAAAGTCAGTCTGATGGTGAAAGACAACAGTAAAGACAAACCCATGGTTATCCAGACAACAAACTACAAATCACCCAATAAACCAATGATCATCCAGACAAGTCTATAATCATACAGACAAACCAATAGCCATACAGCCAAAGCACTAATCATCCAGGCAAATCAATAATCATACAGACAAACGCTAATTATCAAGGCAAACCAATAATCATACAGACAAACGCTAATTATCCAAGCAAATCGATAATCATAAAGACAAACGCTAATTCTCCTGGCAAACCAATAATCATACAGACAAACGCTAATTATCCAGGCAAACCAATAATCATACAGACAAACGCTAATTCTCCAGGCCAAACCAATAACCATACAGACAAACGCTAATTCTCCAGGCAAACCAATAGTCATACAGACAAACTACTAATCATGCAGGCAAACAAGTAGTCATAGAGACAAATCAATAGTCATCTAGACAAACTACTAATCATCCAGGCAAAGCAATAGCCATACAGACAAAACCAATACTCATCTAGACTCTCCAGTAATCAACCAGACAAG
>JADBJO010000696.1:504041-509041 GCA_016801955.1 Conus betulinus | reverse complement strand
CCCCCTTGGTCGTTTTAGGAGAGAGAGAGAGAGAGAGAGAGAGAGAGAGAGAGAGAGAGAGAGAGAGGAGAGGGAGGGGAGGGAGGGAGAGAGAGAGGGGGGTCATCTTGCATACATTTGATATGGGAGAGAGGGAGAGAAAGGGTCATGTTGCATACACACGATTCGATATGAGAGAGAGAGAGAGAGAGAGAGAGAGAGAGAGAGAGAGAGAGAGAGAGAGAGAGAGAGGAGAGAGAGAGAGAGAGAGAGAGTTAATGAAGCCAATTTGGCAAAACGGATGTGATAGGGAAGATCGGGGGTGTGGGTGTGGGGTGGGGGAGAGAGGATGCAGTATGGAGACTATACATAAAATGAGAATATCAATATATTACTCCATCAGACTGTATATAAATGAAAATATCAACATATTACTCCATCAACTCATTCATAAAAGTTCACAACGATTTGAGATCCCTATCATGGGATTAAATTTTCAAACACAACGGTCGGAACTTAACGACTGCCATTTTGAAAATCCGTGATGGATCTCCAGGATTACGACTGTCGACAGTTGTTAGAATCCTCTGCCACGTCTTCTCTCAAAGTACGAATGAAGCTGTCCATTTCCCTCGCCAAGGTGTATAGTGTCTTATCCATGGTTTACCTAGATAGAGGGTTTGCCTCAGCTACATGTCAGTGATAGTTGCAGGCTCCTAATTCAAATTCTTATCAAGCAGTAGACCTAAGTGAAAACACCTCGTATCTCTCCATCCGGATGAATCCTATTTTACCCACTGAATCTGGGTTGTCATCTGGATCTGTAGCCAATTTTTACACCTTCGTAGCACTTATGATTAGAAGAAGCCTGATTTTGTTTCCACTCAGTTCCGTGTGTTACATCTCGAATATTTACACATGTCGAAAAAAAAATCCTGATCTCGCAATGTTAAAGGATAGCGAATGAAGACAAAATCTTGGCTCAGCATTTTTGATCTTGTGCGTACCAACATTCAAAGCGTTTGTCTGTGGACAAAACTCTATTTTTGATTTTTTTTTTCAAAACAGTTTCGTAGCTCTTTGTGTAATTTTGCTGACTGAATGACATAGACTGCCACCAGCAAACAAGTGCGTACGAAAGCATGATCTTCTTGGCAGAGATATTGAGTGGATTGTCAGGCAATCTCCGCCACAGGGCTTCAAGAGTTTGCTAATTCTACTGGGGAGATTATACCACGATGATGCTCTCTATAATAACTGATTAAATCTTAAAAGAAACAGTAAACAAATAGGGTAGCTTTTGCTCCCATAAGAAAATCTAACACAGAGTTACTTTTATTCAAGACTGGCACAGCCTTAAAACTTGAATAAAGTCAGGCGAATACAAAGACGAACAATCTAATACTGGGGGGAAAACAAGCGCAGGCCAACAACTCAACTGTCCTCATAGTAATGACTTGGCAAAGATTTGGACTTAAGGGTAGGGTGGGGTGGGGGCGGGGGTGGGGGGTGAAGATGGAGAAACTGGGGACATTTTTTAAACCCTTGGTGGTGAGAACACCACAGTATTATGGACTGTTTTTTTTCTCTCTATTTGACGCCAGGAGCACAGACACAGCTGACCGTGTCTCCCTGGTGGGTTCCGATCCAGCGGACGAAAGGCCTCGGAGCAGGCAATACAAATAGATCTGCCTTCGAAAGGGATTACGATGGTTTCCTCATGCAGCTAGTAAAGAGCTTTCATATTTATATATATATTTCTTAATTTCATATTCCCCCCCCCCCCCCCCCTCGCCCCCCTCCCCCCAACCCTTAAGTCCAAATCTTTGCCAAGTCATTACTATGAGGACAGTTGAGTTGTTGGCCTGCGCTTGTTCCCCCCCCCCCCCCCCCCCCCCCACACACACACACACACACTATTAGATTGTTCGTCTTCGTATTTGTCCGACTTAAATCAAGTTTAAAAGGCTGTGCTAGTCTTGAATAAAAATTACTCCGTGTTTAGGGTTTGTCTTATGGGAGCAAAAGTTACCCCTACTTGTTTACGGTTTCTTGTGTACTGTTCCCTGCCTCACTTTTTCTCTCCATTTTGATTCAGATCTTGTTTTTGTACACCTCCCGACAGGCCGTGGCAGCTGTCCGAGTTAAGGACAACCGCAGAGCCATTTTGTCGTGTGGGGAGGAAAGGAATTCCGAGGGAAATTGCCAGTCAGGGGGGAGGATGGAAGGCGGGAGGAGGGAATCTGTCAAACTACCCTCACGTCAATTACCGCGCGTGTTTAGCGGTCGTGCTGGGGGAACCTAAAACCCCATGTGATGTGTCCGGCACGTCCTTGCTGACAACCGCTGGCCATCTATTATGACCACCAACTTCGAATGAGTCGAGAATCGCATTTGATAACTTTAGTAAAGGAAAGACGTAGGGTCGAGTGGGTTGGGGGGGGGGGGGGGGGGGGGGGGGGGGGGGGGGGGGCTAGGGGGCAGCTGCGACTGAGATGAGATGATGGACGTCTCATGTATGTATGTATGTATGTATATATGTGGTGAGGGTGGGGGAGGGGGGAGGGGGACGTGCTTGTGTGTGTGTGTGTGTGTGTGTGTGTGTGTGTGTGTGTGTGTGTGTGTGTGTGTGTGTGTGTGTGTGTGTGTGTGTGTGTTTTTAAGCGAGAGCGCGCGCGCGCGCGCGCGAGAGAGAGAGAGAGAGAGAGAGAGAGAGAGAGAGAGAGAGAGAGAGAGAGAGAGAGAGAGAGAGAGAGAGAGAATGAGGAGGGAGGGGGCGGAGGAGTTGGGGCATAATAAGGGAAAGGGGTTGGGGTGGGGGGGTGATGGGTTGGAACAATCTTCAAAGTGCTCGATGGATGCAAAAGTGTTCGGTACGCATTGTGCAAGCAAGGTACCTTTCGTTCCAGATGATGTATCGGCTGCATGTCCATAAATTCCCGAATATCAAACCTATTCATTCTGCTGGTACCCAATCGCCGAGCATACATGCACAAGGCGCGCGCACACACACACACACACACACACACACACACACACACACACACACACACACACACACACACACACACACACACACACACACACACACACATACACACCATGGAGCTCATAGAACAAAACGAGGAAGGAAAGGTAGCAATAATGTTTAATCATAGAATATCATGTCCAGTATGAGAGGCAACTAAGATCAGATTCTTACATTACAATGTTATCGTGAAAATGCGGGGCAAGGTGCGAGAAGTGAGGGGGGGGGGGGGGGGGGGGGGGGCGCAAATATGGTGAGGAAGTGGCAAGCTGAGTGATGTGTATGGTTTTTACTCAGTAAACAAACGGGAAAGTTTGTTACTTCGTTTTTGTGTGCCTCAAATTTGCAAGTGTGCAAGGCCAATAACAGACAGTCTTCGTCTTGAGTTAGGGGATGTACGCGTGTCTGCCCCAGAGAAAGCACACGTTACCTTTCTTGTTTATTGGGGAGGCGCGCGAAAACGGTGGGGGTTCTGGAGGGGGGTGGGGGAGGGGGGGAGCATTTGTTAACAAAACCACAAGTCAGTTTCCACCTAGGTTAACCGACCGTGAAGTAACATCATTATGAGTTACATCAACAAAGTTTGAGTGTGTATCTATTTGGTGGTCACGTGTCTGGGTATGTGGAGCCTTAATCGGGTGGAAATAGGCAGACTGCCAACGTCGCCGATGGGAAAAGCCACGTTAAACGACAAACTTTCTGTAATCTTGTGTGGTATGTGCTTCCTGCCATGCCTTCGCCTACAGCATGACGTCTCTTCCACTTCTTTTTCAATGTTACGTTTTCACATATTCAGGTGGGTTTTTTTTTTCTCTCTGCTGCTGTCAAGAATAATGCAATTTCACACACACACACACACACACACACACACACACACACACACACACACACACACACACACACACACACACACACACACACACACACACACACACACACACACACACACACACACAACCCACACACACACACACACACACACACACACACACACACACACACACACACACACACACCACACACACACACACACACACACACACACACACACACACACACACACACACACACACCACGCACGCACGCACGCACGCACGCACACATATGAGGAAAAAGAGGAGCACACATAACATAGAGCACATAACTCAAAACGAGGCAGGTTAGGAAGCAATGATGCTTGTTGTTTTGTCACAGTCATGTACATTGAATTATAGACAAGAAATTAAGTTAATACTTTCACATTCGAATATTATCTTTGAAGAAAAAAAAGGGAGAAGGGGTAAGATGGTGGTTAGAGGGAAGAGTGCAAAGGCGGTGAGGAACGAGAGAGCTAGATTGTGTGTCTATGTGTATGTGGGAAAAAATGCAAAAGATACGTGTGCAAGCGGAATGAGTACAGCAAGCAATCCTAGCCTCGAGTTATGTGACCCTTCACCCAGGAAGTGGAAGGTGTCTATTTCATTTGCTGGGAAGGAGAGAGGAGGGTAGAGGGAGGATTTGTTAACATGTCATCCAATCAACTACCACTCCGGTTCACTGATCGTGAAGGTACATCGTTATGAGTTACATCAGCAAAGTTTGAGTGCAAATCTATGAGGTGTTCATGTCTTGGGGTATGTTAATAAAAACTCGCTATCAACGTGACTAATGGAAAGATCCATGGTTTCTCGACGAACTGTCTTTAAATCTCCAGTGATTTGTGCTTTTTCTATACTCTTCACACTGTGTCTTATTCACCTATTTTCAATGCTTTCGTTTTCATGTATTCAGCTTTTGTTTGCCTCCATTGCTCTCAAAAGCACAAGCTCCAACCCTAACAGAAACACACACACACACACACACACACACACACACACACACACACACACACACACACACACACACACACACACACACAAACAAGGGAGGAAACAGGAGCACATTTGATGGACGTGGAATACACAGAACAAAATGAGGAAGGGAAGTAAGCCATGTTTAGTGTCCTCTCTCTCTC
>JADBJO010000696.1:496541-499041 GCA_016801955.1 Conus betulinus | reverse complement strand
ACACACGTTCTGTAATGTTGTATGATCTGCTGATGAGAAAAGCCATGGTTTCTCGACACACGTTCTGTAATGTTGCATGATATGCTGATGAGAAAAGCCATGGTCTCTCGACACACGTTCTGTAATGCTGTATATGATATGCTGATGAGAAAAGCCATGGTTTTTCGACACACGTTCTGTAATATTGTATGATATGCTGATGAAAAAAAGCCATGGTTTCTCGGACACACGTTCTGTAATGTTGTATGATATGCTGATGATGAGAAAAGCCATGGTTTATGGACACACGTTCTGTAATGTTATGATATGCTGATGTGAAAAGCCATGGTTTGTGGACACACGTTCTGTAATCTTGTATGATATGCTGATGAGAAAAGCCATGGTTTATGGACACACGCTCTGTAATGTTGTATGATATGCTGATGAGAAAAGCCATTGTTTCTCGATACACGTTCTGTAATGTTGTATGACATGCTGATGAGAAAAGCCATGGTTTCTCGACACACGTTCTGTAATGTTGTATGATCTGCTGATGAGAAAAGCCCGTGGTTTCTCGACACACGTTTCTGTAATGTTGTATGATATGCTGATGAGAAAAGCCACGGTTTACCGACACACGTTCTGTAATGTTGTACGATATGCTGATGAGAAAAAAGCCATGGTTTACCGACACACGTTCTGTAATGTTGTATGATCTGCTGATGAGAAAAGCCATGTTTTGTGACACACGTTCTGTAATGTTGTATGATATGCTGATGAGAAAAGCCATGGTTTACCGGACACACGTTCTGTAATGTTGTATGATATGCTGATGAGAAAAGCCATGGTTTACCGACACACGTTCTGTAATGTTGTATGATATGCTGATGAGCAAAGCCACGGTTTCTCGACACACGTTCTGTAATGTTGTATGATATGCTGATGAGAAAAGCCATGGTTCCTCGATACACGTTCTGTAATGTTGTATGATATGCTGATGAGAAAAGCCATGGTTTCTCGACACACGTTCTGTAATGTTGTATGATATGCTGATGAGAAAAGCCATGGTTTCTCGACACACGTTCTGTAATGTTGTATGATATGCTGATGAGAAAAAGCCATGGTTTCTCGACACACGTTCTGTAATATTGTATGATATGCTGATGAGAAAAAGCCATGGTTTCTCGACACACGTTCTGTAATGTTGTATGATGATGCTGATGAGAAAAGCCATGGTTTTACCGACACACGTTCTGTAATGTTGTGTATGATATGCTGATGAGAAAAGCCATGGTTTACCGACACACGTTCTGTAATGTTGTATGATATGCTGATGAGAAAAGCCATGGTTTTTGGACACACGTTCTGTAATATTATATGATATGCTGATGAGAAAAGCCATGGTTTTTGGACACACGTTCTGTATGTTGTATGATCTGCTGATGAGAAAAGCCATGGTTTTTCGACACACGTTCTGTAATGTTGTATGATCTACTGATGAGAAAGCCATGGTTTTTGGACACACGTTCTGTTATGTTGTATGATCTGCTGATGAGGAAAAGCCATGGTTTCTCGACACACGTTCTGTAATGTTGTATGATCTACTGATGAGAAAAGCCATGGTTTCTCGACACACGTTCTGTAATGTTGTATGATCTGCTGATGAGAAAAGCCATGGTTTCTCGACACACGTTCTGTAATGTTGTATGATCTGCTGATGAGAAAAGCCATGGTTTATCGACACACGTTCTGTAATGTTGTATGATCTGCTGATGAGAAAAGCCATGGTTTACCGACACACGTTCTGTAATGTTGTATGATATGCTGATGAGAAAAGGCCATGGTTTGTGAACACACGTTCTGTAATGTTGTATGATATGCTGATGAGAAAAGCCATGGTTTCTCGACAACCGTTCTGTAATGTTGTATGATATGCTGATGAGAAAAGCCATGGTTTGTGGACACACGTTCTGTAATGTTGTATGATCTGCTGATGAGAAAAGCCATGGTTTGTGGACACACGTTCTGTAATGTTGTATAATATGCGTTTCTCTCCATATTCTTCAACCACCACCAGACTGTGTTTGCTTCGCCTTTTGTTCATGTTTTCATATTGTGTGTATTTGGTTTTTGTTTGTTTGTATTGCTATCAGCAGCAATGCAACTAAACACACACACACACACAGAGAAAAAAAAACGAGAAAGGGAAGGGTACAAACTATGTTAAATATCCAGTCACAGATACATTTAAAGGACAATTACTTCACATATGCATTTAAAATAGGGAAGAGGGTAGAAGAGGAAGGAAGAGAATGCGAGTGCTGTAAAATAGGGAGAGAGCCGAATAGTCAGTGTGCACGCGCGCTATATGTGTGTGTGTGTGTGTGCGCGCGCGCGCTGATTACGTGCGAAACTGCGTGTACGTATATATATATATATATATATATATATATATATATATATATAGCTGAACAATTAGGTAGTAGTGGGGGAAAACAAGTGCAGGTTAAACAATTCTTCC